>JAACNH010002410.1:0-30000 GCA_019447015.1 Hymenochirus boettgeri
GGGGATGGTGGGCGGGAGGGAGGGGGGTAAAAGTGCTCCTATGCGCATGCCCTCTTCCCCTCCCGAGAGACAGAAAGGCAGCAACGTTAGGACTGGAAGACGACACTTTCCTGGACTTTGGACATGGTTTGCAGAAGAACCATAAGGAGCAGGATTGTAAGGTAAAAAAAAATTAAACTGTACAGTGGGGCTAGTATGGGGTTAGATTTTAGTTTGAGGGGTGGACAATGCCCTTTAAATGTCATAGAATAGGAGAAATAAACCTAATCAAATTAATCTTTTTATTTTTTTACATTTTTGAAAAGTTAAAGCTATATCCTTCCACATTTTAGTTATTGACATCACTAGCTCTGTCGCATTCAATTCTTATTAAACAGTAGAAGAGGGAGATGAACTTGATAATTAGTAGTTTCTTTACCTGTTGACTGGTACCGAGAGGAGAGAGGAAACAACTTAAACCACATAAGGAGATCACACATTCACTAGTTGAAGAAGCAATCAAGGATGCTGATGTCCCTTGATCACCCAGGAGACCAGCAGAGATGAGAGGAAGGCCAAAGAGGAAGAACCTAGTGCCAGTAAATTAATGCTTAACTGTATGTTAATTTGGTCGATACTGTCACGTGTCAGCATAGGTCTACAAATAGTAAGCGGACCCCCAATCATTTCAGACAGTTTCAGACAGAGGGTAGGCCAGGTCTTCAGGAGTCTGATGAGTTGTCTTCTTTGGTGCGACCTAAGAAGCCTCTTGTTCAGTCAGTGTGTACAGCGTACATTTAGCAGAAACATGCTAAAGAAATCTTGACTGGCAGTACATTTATGAAGCTTAATAGACATTATTGAAAATAAAAAGAGGAGAGTGTCATTTTATGTTAAACAGAGTTTAAGCCCAAGATGAAACATAAAATAGGGGTTAAGATGATAAGCTGAGCATCCATGTAAGAGTAGGGACTCGTCCGCAACGGAATTCACAACTGGATTTAATACAGGAAATCTCTTACGAGCATCAAGCTGGTTGCAAGATATGAAAAGTTTACTCAAAATATCAGGAGTTGGGGATTTGTTTCCGGATTCTACTAGCATTGATTGGAATTAGTTGCAAATCTGCCAACAAGAATGTCGGGTTCCGTAAACTCTATAATACATTGACACAATGAAATCCTATACAAGATTCTGAAGCTGGCAATCTAAAAACAACATGAGACAAGAATGAGAGCTTCTATAAAATAATGGATCCGTGATACAGAATTATGACAAAAAAGCAAAACGATTTTAGCACAAGTTATTATCATAAGCCCTAGGCGAGAGGAGATTACAGGGACTAAAGTATCTGATTTTTCGGTCAACCTCTGTTTAATATTATCCCTAGTATTATTGGCCGATAAAATCTGTTAAAAGTCCTAGCTTTTTTAAAGAAATCGCCAGACCACCGATGTGTTGCACCTATCTGGGGGAACATCGGTGTAATCAGGAATCTTGCGGTTCATGTACCGCAGTTGGTTAGTGTTTCTGCCGACGTTGCGCAACCGAGTGCATTGCCCATCGCTATCCGAGGTATCGAAAAAGGACACAATACACCTTGTAATCGTGGCAAAATTTTTAAACACTAGGTGTGTCACATGCATGGATAGGCAGTTGGTAGGTTAAATTCCTGTTGACACCAACTGTTTTGTGCCTAAAGCGTTAAATTGTGAATAACATGGTCAATTCAGCAGAAATATAATCTAAGGAATCCAGTATTGAAATAAGAATTCTTCATCCTGTGTCTTTATTCAAAGACTATTAATTGCCCCCATTTTTTGACCGATAAATCACAAAATGTCCTGGAAGCATTGTTCCATCACCATTAACAATATATGTCGTGGTCATTCATCCTAACTCAGTTCCAACCATAATACATGCTACGAGTGTCCCGTTCTTCGTTAACTGACTTATCCTCTGTGACAGTGTTTCCCATATGTGACTTACTGCTTGCATGAATTGAAGCGCGACCAGCTAGCCCTCTTCGTGTTTGATTACAGGGAGTGCACTAGAGCTGCCATCAACCTGTGAGTCCTTAGACAGGGAATTCCAACCACTGATGAGTACACTGCCAGCTGTTTGAAAACAGAGTTCCGACTTGACCCAGAACTATTTGCTGAGCGCGACTGTTAAGTAGTGAGTTGATTGTTTTAAAACTCTTCGATCGTGGGAGCCGCAAGTAGGGTAATGAGTTTGCGGGTGGAATAGCCTTAACAACCGTACAAAAACCCTGAATGGCAAAACTGATTCTGCGAAAAATGGTCATTGAATCGGCGCATTTAGGGCAAATCGTTGACCGCGTGTGGTTATCATTCCCCAATGTATATTCCGTGTTAAATCTTAAGTCCATGTTATAAGAAAGCGACCTTTGCGGAAGGCAGTCAAATTTGTATACCAATTCTCTGGCGAAAAACTACATCGCCTTTTGTATATGTGCAAAATTCTTAGTGGCACTGGTTCATTGCATGGTGGTGCCGTATGGTCTGTTAGGGAAAACCTGTTTTTGAACAAGCGAGTCGGCTAAGTCTGGAATAATACATTCTCAATTGGAAACTCAAGTCCCAGACGGGAAAACCCGTCCATCTGCATATCCGTAGTCAGTGTCTATTCCGATGGACACTAAGTTATAATGCGAATTCGCTTCAACAAGACGACATAGGATCTTTGCGTCGATCCATACTGTCAATTATACATGAATATCTTCCGTTCGTGTGTACCCAGCTAGTGTACAAGGAATTCCTGACTAGCTAATTATCCACTAACACATTGTTATTATGATGATAGTGATACAAAGCTGCAATTCAAAGGTGAAACTATGTGAATCCAAATGTGATTTAACAACCTCCCAACTTTTGCATTTGAACATCTCTAATAGGTTTAAGATAGCATTGAGTTGTCTGTTTCTCCTTCATGGAGAGCCAATTGCACTTGACATTTCCTGTTCCTAAGTGGCATCATAGCCGATGTTTAAGCCCTGTATCCGCGAATATTCAACAAACAATGAAGCCTACCGCATGGTAAGTAACTCGCTATGTTCCACTCTAGGATGAGCACGTGCCAAGCAGTCGGCTTAGGAAAAATAGACTGCAAATTTTTAGAGGCAGTACGCCCTGTCCAGGAAACACCCCCGGGCCAAATCACACGTGAATGCTCTTGGCTCTGCCGGAAACACCACCAGCTGCAATTTGCTTTCAGTATCGAGACCCTCGTGCTTTGTATACTCCCCTATCTAATACAGGGTCTCCGATACCAGCTGTAACACAATAACTGTCGGGACCATTCAGTAAAGTTCTTTATTAAAAATGGTGCTAATTGTTTCCCACTAATCAGATCTTATTTAATATTTGAAACTAAATCTGATTGGTTGGGTCAAAATTAGCACCAATTTTAAAACACTGATTATGAGTAATGCATAGCACTTATTACATCCGTCCATATTGCTTATCACTGTTATGACATCAGTACCATGGCGAGGAAATATAACAGACATACTTTCACAGGCTAGAACCTGCCCACTATACTAAGGCCCAGCCCTTTGAGCATTTAGCACCCTGTGGAATGGTTCTGATTACTTTGGACTAGCAACCGCTAAACGGACCCCCTGGGCACGACACAATCAGCTGCTGAATGACTCTGGTGCGTGCCCCGCTTACAATGAACTAATCACGCACGCACAGTATCGTCCTATCAATGGCTCGGCCTGTGATTCCCGCTATTCTACACCCAAGGAGTTCGAACTCTATCATAAGGTGTAATCCACTAAATCAGTATATTGATGCTACTCTGATGTTGGGCAAATTTCCACCATACGTATGATGTCAACTTATCACACCAAGAGACACATCAAGGTTACCTGGTTCTTGCCGTGATGGTCTATGATGCCAACCTACTGGGATGGTGATAAACTACTAAGTCGTCATAAACTTGGCTGTCATACTGACGAGGCCATCCCATTCACAGCTCCGGCAAAAGGTACCTATCTCTCAGACATAGGTAACTTAGTCCACTATGGCAATAACTAGTACACTAGTACTAGACATAGGGCATATGGTCTAGCCTACTAGGTACCATGGCTGTCCCTCTAGAAAGCAACTACAGGACACTAGGGCCAACTTACTAGGTCACTAGGGCCAACTATTTGACCTAGGGCATACACAGGTTAACTATGGCCAACACAGTAACTAGGCCCATATAGTACTTATGGCCGAACTAAACCAGGTCTCTATGGTCAGCTACTAGAGGAACACTATGGCCAACTACTACGGAACTATCACCTATGGCGACTAGCACTACAGGTACACTAGGCCAACCTATTATGGTACCTGTAGGGCCAACTACTAGGTACACTAGGCTACAGTACAGGCCAACGCATAGATAAACTATGGCACTACGAACTATGCCACTAGACACAGCACTACTAGGTAACAGGCCTCCTCAGTAATTGGCCAACTACCTACTTTGTCACTAAGGACTATGGCCAACTACTAGGACACTAATGGCCAACTACTAGGTACACTAGGGCAACTACTAGGTAACACTATGGCCAACTAATAGGGTACACTAGGGCACAACAGCATTGGCAACTAACTAGGTAAATAGGCAACTATAGGTACATGCCACTCTATACTAGGCCTATGTACACTAGGCAACAGTTACATCTAGCCATACTAACATCACTACATGTATATGACTCCAAGGCCAACTACTAGGACTTGGCCACTATGTTCCATGGAATACGTCTAGGCAAACTAGTCCCATATCTAGTCTGGCCTCCTGTCACATCTTATCGGTAATGACGTAACTAAGATGCCCATCCTAAAATTTTAACATCAGCTAAAATTTACCAACAGTTCCTGAGACATCGTGTATGTTACACCTTTTGCTTCTGTTTTTTAATGAATGATTATAAAGTTAGTCCCCAGCTAGTTTTTTTATTCTTCTAATAAATGGTTTTTGGGCATGGTTAAACCTTGTATTCAACACGTACTTTACTCTATGGGGGAAAAAAACTCATAACGTGTCCAACCTACATTACATTTTTCTACATTAATCACACCGACAGCCTGTGTTCAAGTCCTTCGTTGTTTGTTGATCTGAGGATAACCACAGTGAAAAAAAAATTTCCCCGCACATTTGTGACAAGCCCTATTGCATGGGTCTGATCACGGCCTGATCCATAGTATCTATATGTGTCCCCGCGGGATCCAAACAAATCAAAAACTTGAAGGAATCTTCTTGGTGGTCAGTCAAATGCTTTGTAATAATTGCTACTGGGCATCTCTTGTATACTGCCAAAAAGTTCACACTGAAGAAAAAGACCCTTGGAATGTTTAGGACACCAGTTTGTATCTCACACTGCTGGAGTCCCTAGTAACACTGACATTTTTTGTTCTCTGCAATTTTTATGTTACGTTTATTTTGTTCCTATGTCTAGATTATATGCAACGGTCAAGCTCCATGAACGATGTTGGTGCTATTAATCCACAATAATATAATTTTATAAAGAGGGAAGAATCATTATAGAAACCAGAGGAGGGTTGTCTTTTAATTACACAATGGACAACATTATGATTTCTTGCAGCTGGCAACTGGGGCCCTGAAGTTTCTAGAAGAATAACTGCTTGTGGGTAATGTGCTCTGTACGATACCCCACAAACTTCACTTTTCTCTGAGCTATGATCCATTGAGAGGAGGTTACGTTGGCAGGTACCATCAAATTAGTCCCCACTTAAGCAATTGCTGTGTGACATTTGGTACCAGCTATAAAATGTGGCAGCATTTCATGGTATTTTCCTTAATAGGAACTCTTCTATCACCATACCTGGGAGCTATGGAATGCGGGCAGCTTGTTTAGTGTTCTCCCCTATAACAATGCAAGATTTATGAGGTGCCATAAATGTATTGCTAACTGAGACCCAGCACTATTTTTATGACATTTGCTGTGCAAAGTCTCAGTTTATTTACCATGAGGCATTAGCAACAAACGATGAAAGTACCCTGTGATTTTATATGACACATCCGTTTGTCCTCCATTCCCCCCCAGACCTTTTATTTACAACCACCGTCCTCCTATTGCTGCACACATCAAGGCCAAGCTGGATTTAGAGACCATTGTAATGTGCTTGCTCTTGTAGAACAGTGTGCCACCAGTATTTATAGGCCCTTATCATTATAATCACATGGCATGGAGAATCAATAATAGCTCCTTTATATCTATTGAACAAGTGTCAATGTCTAGTAAAGGTTCCTTTCAAAACAAAAGTTTTATTATTTTACATTTAAATATGTATAACGTATACAGTAGTGAGCCCCAATGTAAAATATAAATTTCTTTGCCATAATAACGGGGATGAGGTGCAATCTATTTACAATCTATGTATTACTGGTTATCATGGGCAAGTCTTTTTGTCCTTTTGTAATGTTGAGATTTTATATTGTTCAATGGCAAATTGATCACACCCCCTATAGATTTAACATTGTCGGCCTTTTCTGCGCCCTGGCTTTTGATTCTTAGTTGAGGCTAATAGTAAAAAACAATTGTGAAACAGAACAGTCCCATAAGATTCTGTTCTGGATTAATACTTACTACCATTGGGGTGTGCTTCATAAGGATTATTAGCATTGGTTTACTGACTGTACGGGATCTTCGTGTGACTGAGGACGGGCGGAAAATCCGCAAATGAACACCTGCTGGTCCCAGTTTACTTTGTGTTTATATAACTACAGTCTATGCAAACAAGGGAATAGAAGAATTTTTGGTTTCCCTATTAAATAAATATTAAGAAATTTGAAGGAAAAACCACTGTGAGATCCTATTTAGAAACATAAATAACACACGTGACCATTTATGTGATCAGGTCATTGGGCAAGCACGGTGTCTCAGAGGTTAGCCCACCTGAATGCTTTCAGAGCTGATCCTGATTTCAATTCCACCTTGGACCATCTTAAGATGTATGTTCTCCCCATGCTTGCGGGGCCTGCGGTTTTCCCCAAATCCATCAAGAACATACGATAGGTTATATGTGTCAATCAATGTGCTTGGATGTAAGCATCTCTGGGCAATGCTTTGTGAATGTATACATGTATTTTAAAGCTGCTGCGGAAGATGTTGGCTGCTAAATATCCATTATTAAGATAATATCATAAGGAAAGGAGATAAGGGCTTCTATGAAAGAAAAGTCTGCCTTAACCCAAATATAGACAGATCATTGTCTTCAAGTGTCCAAAAGGATGTAATTATACAATAACAAGGCTAGACATCAAAGAAATCCTCTCAGTCTAGTGGTCTGGTTTAATTATGGATTGTAGCTTTTGGCTATAAACCCTAAGCGCAATGGTTAAGTGCAAATTCATTGTGTGCAGCCTTCATAGTGACAGTTTCACTGCTATGCAACTGGATTTTACTTTCCCCTTTCCTGTTATTTTTCACATCCACATTTTTTTCATACCAATTTTTCCTGCTTGATTTACTTGTGTCATTTAGTTGCTATGTCTTCATTCAAATATGGTCACTGTTAGATCTTTTAGCCTTGGTATTATGGATTCCTTTCTGCTATAGTCTCTTTCCCTAGACCCAGCACAATGTTTTAACTACGAAGATCAAGTGTGAATAACCTGCCCGCAGCAGTAAGGTTTTTACTATGACCCAGGCAAAGCAATAATCCATAGGGATGCTCAGAGACACATACCTGCTTTGCAATGAGTTTGGCAAAATCTGGCTAATGTGTTGGCTTACCTAAAGTGCCCATACATTGACTCCTCGCCTTCGCGCATATCAAGCAATTCTCGAACCGCCTGGCCCATTCATTTTGCATTGTATGTTGGCAAGCACAATCGTCAAACCAAGCCTCTCGCCCTTCGTCTAAATCGGACAAATAGCGATCGGGTCGCTTGGTAAATCACAGACCCTTTCTGCAGTTCCCTATGGGCCACCACGATCGGGTGTGTGCACTGTTTTGGCCGCGGCTGGCAGTCATATTGTCCTGGCGAGTCGCTCACTCTGTGCCGGGGACTGGCCCCCCCAGGAGATGGGAGGCCAGGCCCTGACCGTCCTCTTCCCACCAAGCCTGCAAGATCTCCTAACGCGATCAGCCGTTTAGCCGTTTAATACAGCTGAATCGCCACGTATGCAGGAAAACACAGGCGATATCCTGTTTTTCAAAGACCGGACCGCGAACTATTTAGAACTGTCTGGTTGGGTTCCGGCCTTTTAAACACTGATCAGCGCCTATTTTCCTGCATACGCGCAATCCACTTTTTTAAAAAAGCTGGTCCGGCTTGGAGATCTTGGCAGGCTTGGGCTTGTGTGGCGGGCCCTACTACCATCGTCTGGGCCCCCCGCAGGTCACGGGGGAGCGGAAGTTATGCCACTGCTCGCGTCGCAGCGGAACACGAGTCGCGGGACAAATACTATGCCCCGTGTACCCACCCTAATTGCATATTTGGGCCATTGTGTTGTGCTGTCTTGGTAAATTCGGCCACCATGTGTTGGGTCATCTGTGGTGTTGTCAATCAGTTGTAAAGGCTTTAAGAACCTTAATATTCACATAGAAATCTGATATCATCTAAGATTTATAGTTAGTACTTGTGATTATTTCAATTTACATATGTACTCACCTATTGAACCTTTCTGTGCAGTCCGTAATGGGGAACAGGTTCATAAGGGTTGATCTATATTACTTTGCACACTCATACTATTTTCCTTTAAGGCTGAGTTACACATCTAGTATGGACCCAAATCCGAGTCAGACGAACTACACTTATTCGAACTCTAATAACGAACTAGTTCAGGTTAGAACTGTTTGAGTTTTCCATAACTCGCAGACTTATTTTCGATAATTTCGATTTCCTCTTGAATCGGTTACCTCTAAATGCAACTTTTGTATTCAGTAACCCTTGAAGTTATCCTTCAAATGGTAGACTTTGGCCATCTCTAGTACCACCAGCAAATTTTTTCCATCCTGACAAGCACTGCGCAGACCCGATAGGCAAAAGTAAGCCGCGGCTGACAGTTTTTGCGCGACTGATTGTGCATCGTACGGAAGGTTAACCAGCACATGGACCATTGATTTTTCTGACATACACCAGTGCGCGGCCGTTTGTGTGGTGCCGTCCCATCCGCTGACCGATCTAAGGTTGATGCAGTGGCCTGTAGTTAGTTGTTTTGGAGTGGATACAGTGCCTGACAGGATCAACAAGTCACGCAACCTTCCTAAAAAAAACACAGCATTTCAGATTAACCAAAATATTGAATAGAAAGAAAATAGGTTAGAATCACCTGATTCTAATTAATGATGTACTTCTGGGGTTTTTGTTGGGGGTATAAAAAGGTGTCCAGGGGTGGTAGATGATTTCCACCGGCGATGTAGTGGAAGTTGGGTCCTGAGTAAAAAAAGAAGAGGTGTGCGAGGTACCCGAACAAAAATCTGTCCGTGGTAGCCCATGGACAGGGAAGAGGGATCGTGACCCGCTTTGTACCTAAGGCCTGTGAAGGTTTGATGTGGCCGCCCGGGCGAACTACGACAACGTGAGAGGACCCTGACTGAATGAGGGGTCCTGAGGAGAGGTGCAGTGTTTGTCGGAGGTGGAACATAGGATGTGGTGGACAAAGGTGAATAACCTAATGGTGGCGGGAGCCGAGACAATGCTAAGGGAAGCAACGATGAGTGGATGAGAAGTAGAAATCAGGAGGCTACCACCGGTTCGACGTGGGAATAACGAAAATTGCGCGCAAGGGATGAAACATGCGGGCAAAGTCACAGATGGAAACAATGAAACGCTCGGAATTGTAATGGGTAACTGCAGAGGTAGGGGGTTCAGAACGCGGGTACTGGGGGTAGCCCGCACGGACCCGCTATGGGAGGCTTCACGGAGTGGTGGAGGGAACCAAAGAATCGCCGGGTCGAAGCTGAGTACGAGCAGAGGTGAGGAGATTTGGGAAGGAACAACGTGCCGAAAGCTAGAGCTTTACAGAAACTATCCTGGGACTTTCAGTGGGACGTAAATCCATAAGGCGCGCCATTGTACGTGGGAGTGACAGCAGTGGCCCGGGCCCCGGAAACGGGCCATTGTGTGCGGACCCATGGGCCCAGGTGGGCCCTGTGTGCGTGGAACTTGTGCGTGTCCAGCTCCGTCCTCGCTACACCAACCTGAGGAGTGGCGCGTGGGGCGGGCCGGCAGCCAGGACGGTAAGTGAGGCTGGTCCATTTATAAAAAGAACGGTGCGAAGGAGAACACTTAATCAGGACTTGTCTCTCTGTCCAAGCAGAAGGTCAAAAGAATCGATGGGTGCTGGTTTAGCAAAAGCTGCAAGGAAAAACGATGGGGGGGAGTGTAATAAAGTCCAATAAAACATAATTTGTGGCTCATTGCTTTTTTCAGATGATACAGATAAACACATTTAAGAGGCAAACGAAAACGTTAGTAAAGTCCAAACTTTAACGAACTCCCAGACATTGTCACTAAATACCTAGGCGCGTAGGCGGGGCGGGCAGAATGAGATGATTCTACTACAGTGGCTGTAATTTGCAAGGATTTATGGGCTCTTATTTCCCTGGACTGAAAGAGTATGTGACCAAGGAAGATTCTCAGCAAAATAATTCAGATTGGCTTATGTGTGGAAGTGATGCATAAACATTAGGGATTTTTTTTTATGAATGGAAAGATTACTTGTAAAACCAATTTGAGGACTGATATCTATTTACAATATGGAATCTGCAGTAGAGCAAAAGAAGAAGATGACAGGCTCATAGCAATCCTATCAGTATAATAATATAATATAATTAGTGGGATGATTGGTTACCAAATGTCTCGTAAAACGTGCCACTCATGAAACCCTCAAGGGATGAAAATTAGACATCCATTTTAAGAAATAATCTTAGTCTTACCCTAGTCCCGACTGACTGTTCAATGAACCAATCAGGAGAAGTTAAATAATTTGGACAAATTGTTGCTCAGTAGAGATGTCCGAACTTCGCAAAATCCGGTCCGCTCGAGGATCCGCGAATTTTCGAAAAAATTCGAAAATCCGTGAGCGGACCCGTTAAAATGAAAAACACCCTTGAAATAACGAGATTTTTCGTATTTTCGAAAATTTTCGAAATTTTACGAAAAATCCGCGAATCGGAAGTTCGGAAGGCGGAAAATCTGGAAAAATCCGCCGTTCGCGAACGGGATAAATCCGCGGCGGATCCGGGTTCGGATCCGCGAACCGACCATCCCTATTGCTCAGTAGTCTGTGATTAACTGGAACCCATTTTGGATTTTTTTTTTGAATTGTAATCTAGTAAAATATCTTCAGAACTCAAACGTGATCATTTGGGGCTAAACATTTAAATATGTATGTTCGAGTTGTTTTTCGATTCCATTTTTTCACTGTCGAAAGTTTGGGATTTTGCCATCAAACATCATCTAATCAATAAACAATTGTTAACATTGAATGTAAGGCCTGCTTAACCAAAGCATCACCAGAAAAATAAAAATGTGGAACTTTCTTAAGCTTCATACCCAGTGGTATAGACATGCTCTGTGTGCTTCATCCAGACATCACCAAAAAATTAAATATGATAGGGAGATAATAAAGGCTTTGAAACGCCCCTTTCAGCAATATGCAAATAAGGAACAAAGACTTCTGGGTATTTACCATGTTTCCAGGAAAGCTATATCTTTAAAAAGACTTTTACAGCATTCCACAAGCTAAATGCAAAACCAGAGCGCCAACTACAGATCGGTTTCAGCTGTAGTTTGCGCTTTGGTTTTGCATTTAGCTTGTGGAATGCTGTAAAAGTCTTTTTAAAGATATAGCTTACCTAAAAGCTTCCGTGGAAACATGGTAAATACCCAGAAGTCTTTGTTCCTTATTTGCATATTGCTTTATCCAGTGAAAGAGTGAGGAGCTGTCTAGTTAGCTACTCTGTACCTTCCTCTGTGCTAAGGCATAGAAGGGGTTAAACTGAGGAACTGTTAGAGTTAAATATTTAATTTATCATTGTTTTATTTTATTCAACAATTTCTTCTGGGCTGTGAGTTATAAATAAATAATTTGCAGTGCAGGTCTCATAGGGTTAGTTTGCTTTTAAATAACAATAAAACATTTGCTTTTGGTGTGCTGGTACTTAATTAAAGATAACGAACAGGGAGACAAAATGATCAAATTTGCTTTATATTCTTTTTCCATTCCATTTCTTGCAAACAATTTAACTTGACCTTCGAAGTTGGGGAAATGTTGGCTTTTAGCAAATCTTTGGGATTTCATGCTCCATCGAACATTACATTGAAAACATCTAAAAGATCACATGGCAGATGGGCTTCTTATAAAAATGCCTTAAAGACCCGTAGTCTAGGATTTTTGCCAAGATTCAGTTTTTTTTTTTTTTAAATGGCAGGACTGAAAGTCTTAAGGCTGGAGTCAAGGGAGAATTGAACTAATCAATCCATCCAAACTTATCCTTAGAAGTAACTGGAGGAACCTTTACTCCTGATATGCAGATTGAATAATTTTCAAATCATTTTATTGTGTTTTGTATTTAACCTCCTCAAGTGATTTTTAATTTTCACCTGACAGGTTAACACTTTTTCTGAAAAGTCTTTGAGAGTAAAAAGTAGACTAGAGTAAAAGGAACTACAATTATAAAAAAGATTTGTCTACAAAATAAGTACCTTATTTGTAATATATACTGCGTAAGTAGGCACTATAATAGTAAAGTTCCATAAACATTTCCACTGGCTCTAGTGGAAAACTCTAGTGGTCAGTGACTATGCACATGCTCACTGTGCTCTGCAGTAGTGTAGGTAAGCTAAGTTTAGGGAGCATATTACATATGACTGTGTAGGAAATATAACTCGGTTCACAAGTTATTAGTTGACACCAATAAGAGTAGAGATGGAGGAACTTCCTAAAGTTCGATTCGTTTCCGAAATTCCGAACTTCAGTAAAAGTTTGGAAGTTCAGAAATTAACCTATTAAAGTCAATGGGAGGAAATAGTTTGAAAAGTTTGGTTAAATTACAAATAAAATAGCAATGGTAACTTACTATAAATGGCCGTGGCACCTGGGAAATCAAAACTCATTTTGCATGCTACATCCGAGGTTTAGGCCAATTTGAGAGTTACTGAATAATATATTTGTGGGCTACCAAAATGGAACAATACATTTGAGGGCTACCAAAATTGCCCAATACATTTAAGGGTTACCGAATGATACTTTTGTGGGTTACAGAACAATACATTTCAGGGTTTAAATCCATATGTGTTAATGAAAGTGAGGAGGGACAAATATTCCCACTAGTCATAGTTATAAATAAATAGATATGTTTTGCTGTAAAATGTTTTATCCCAAATATTATCTTTATAAGAAACTAAAGTTATGATCCTTGGGATTCAAAGCTGAAGCAATGCTCGTGCGTGAATAAACGCCAACATTTTCTGTTCCATTAGACAAAAAGAAAGATCTTACTATGAAGGAGCCATTTGACATGTATAGGGATTTTAATGGGACATTTTAAGACTTGTCACTGTGTAGAGTATCCTAACCATTGGACTATATGACCTGGGTCATGTAAAGTATTCTGTAGGGAACAGGTAGAAACATCTACAGGATGTGCAAAGATCCCATCTGCATTGAAATGTATAACCCAATACAGTGTAGATTTAGGGATGGTGGAATATATCTCAGTATATATGGAAGTAAATAACAACCTTCCTTACCGATAATTGTCTGGGAAATCTAAATTGAAGGTGGACGTTTTTTGTGTGTGATTATTTTTTAATTCTTACAGTCCCGATACAATTTCTTAATAAAGCTCAACGCCAAAGCATCCAAAGTTGTGTTCTTTGTTTGTAATCTTGATACAATTTACACCTTTTTACAATTTTGTGTAATTTATTAATTTTAATGATAATACATATCGTAGGATCTTGCAATTTATATTTCATTCTGTCAGTTGTCCCAATTAGCATATCACAAACAGGTGTTTGCATTCAGAATGTCCCTAACACCTGGCTGTGATATGCTAATTGGGACTTTCCAGGGTACATAATTGCCAACAGATTCTTGTACAAGTCATTCTGAATTGAGAAAGCCAGTCGGATGACTAGCGAAACGTCTTCAAGAACTAAACTTCAAGTCCAGTTGATCTAATTGAATACAATGGATATAGCCTTTAATGTCATGCTGTGAAACATTGCTCTACTGTCCTCAGAGCAATTTCTTTTAAGCACTGTTCCTTTTTTTGTCTTTTTTTCATTTCTGGTTGTGTGTGACCATTTACAAGCACAGTAGTTCACAAAAAGCTCTGTTCATATTAACGTATTATTTGATTTTAAAAGTCATGTCCAGCCTTAAAACAGTAACTTTTCAATTACTGTACCTGCCTATCTAACCTATCCTACCTATCTATTTTTATCAGTTAATTACATGAATTTGTAACCAAATATTTAATGATAAATTATCTTCCATTCTGACAGTGGTATCTGCCTCTTCCCTCTGCTCAAAGAGCTTTTTATTAGCTTGATCATATGCAGTGTCAGACCACACCTCCTGACCTCAGTCACATGCTTCCTTGCTTTATCTGTCCTGTAAAAGGATTGGCTAGATATTATTAATGGGTGTGACCAACTGTAACAAGTTTGTGCCATAGCTAAGGACTGAGCATGTGCAGAACATATAATGGTCATTGACTAAACTGTGTAATACTAGAATACTGTGATGTAAAGCACAAACCATATTTTATTCAGCGCCCGTATCAAAATGAGAGGTAAGACACAGATTACTACAAATAGAAACTAGTTTTCCCCACAAAAGTAAAGGTATAATAAGTGGGAGGTGCTGAACAGATAAGAAGCCGATAAATTGAATTCAGGAGAAGAAAGGAATCTGCAGCACTCAATTCGTTAATGTAAAATATTTATACATTCCTTTATTGTAGTATGTACACACATACGTATCTGGGATTGGTCATGTGCAATAAACATATTAAAAACATTAAAATACAATCAGGGAGATTCAATAAAAGTTCTTATCATTTAAAATGGTGCTAATTTTGTCCCAACCAATCAGAGCTTCTGTAACATTTGAAAGCTAACATCTGATTGGTTGGGGCAAAATTAGCACCATTTTAAACAATAAAAACTTTTATTGAATAACCCCCAATATAAACAAATAGCAGCATTCTAATTACAGCAGCAAAAACATTGTAAGGTGTAGGGTGCCCTACAATGGTTAGAGTCTAACCTAGCAATGTATGCATAAACATATAAAGGGAGTCTATAGTATTAACATCATTTATCCTTATCTGTCTATATGCATGGCTCAACACTTATAAACGTAGGCAATCCATGGAAGTATAGGTGTAGGCATTGCTGTACAAGAAGGAGGCTGCTGAATCTGAAATAATTCAGACAATATATAACAACATAAAGCATTGATCAATAAATATATACAATTAGTCTTTTTTTGGTGTTTCCATTAGCATATAATAGGCATCCCTTTCTGTCCTTGTAAGTTAACAGAAATCCAGTTTGTCAGGTAAACTTATAATATAGCAGCTCCAGGGCAAAATTTGCAGTGTGCTTATTAGTAATTCTGTGAGGAACAGATCCAAATATCCAATTGCAAAAGGGTAGGTAGCGTATCATGCTTACTATGTGTTCCATGAAGCACAGTGCAAAATACAAGATACTAATAGAGATGTCCGAACTTCGCAAAATTTTAGAAAAAATGCGAAATTCGGAAATCCGCGAGCGGACCCATTAAAATAGAAAATATCCTCGAAATTACGAGATTTCTCAATTTTTCAAATTTCGTAAATACGTATTTTCGAAATTACGAGGATTACTCGTATTTTCAAAAATACATATTCTGAAAATTTTCAAAAATACGAGAAATCCTCGTAATTCCGAAAATACGTATTTACGAAAATACGAGAAATCATGTAATTTCGAAAATCCGAGAAATCCGCGGTTCGGAAGTTCGGAAGGCGGAAAATCCGGAAAAAATCCGACATTCGTGAACGGGATAGATCCGCGGCGGATCCGGGTTCGCATGATAAGAAGCAGCTCTTTACGGAGAGTGTTAAATAAACAGTTTGCATCCATAATCCATCTTTCTTAGCTCAATATTATAGATATAAGAGTTTCTTCATCCAGGTATACTCTTAATTATTAACACTAATGTACAGATTTGTATCCTAGATGTAATTATGAGGAGTGAATAGTTTGTCTCATGAGGTGGAATGATAATCCTTTGGTTCTACAAGCCAATCGTGAATTGAAGATTCTGTAGTACATTGTAAAAGATGTAAAGGGGAGACATCTAGTATGGGTTAGTATTATGTCTTTGATGATCCTCAATAGGAGAGTTGAAATAGAAGTCCCCTAAGGTTCAATTGAAGTAGGTAGGTATCTCAAACAAGTCAAACCGGTATCATGAACTGGAATCAGAGGAATGGGATGAGGTCTAGTTCCTCATTGATGCCTTCGGGTGAGAGACAGGAAAGTTGATAAATCCATCTTGCTTCTGCCTTTAGTAGTAGGTTATCCAGGTCTCCTCCTCTCATGTTGGTTTTAACCTGCTGTAACACAAAATATGAAATGCCGTTAACCTTGCCTCCATGGTGCATAAGAAAGTGTTGAGCCATGCTCGGTCTGGATTTACCATCTTTGATATCCCTCACCGCTAGGCGAATATTGGATAGGTGATTAGACAGGCGCTGCTTCTGTTTTTGCATGGTTTTACCAACATATAATTTCTGACATGCACATTCGAGAGCATAAACTACGTTACGGGTGTCACAGTTATAGTAACCGTATAGCTGAAAGCATTTTGACCCATTCAAACTCTTGATATCATCTTTTTTAATCATATATGGGCAAAACTGGCACTTTCCACAGGGGTAGGTGCCCTGTAGCCTAATTCCCCTGCTTTGAGATAGTATTGTTCTTTGAAAGTGACTGTTTGTTAGCACATCACCCAGGTTTCTACCTTGTCTAGCTGTGATAGATGTTTTATAGTGTATAAACTCTGAGACACCGATTACTGGTTTTATATCAAGGTTTTCTGCCTTCTGGTTCAATGTTGTTCTGTGGCTTTAGTTGTCCTTTAAATATCTCAATAAATATACATGTAATTAACTGGTAAAAATAGCAGTTGGGGTTGAGGGCAGATAACTGATAAGTCACCTGTTTTTTGTTGTAAAGGTGGACATGCCCTTTAATTAAAACAGTGCAATATTTTTTTTTTATGTATATATACTGTAATAAATGAAGGGAGGTTTCTCCGACTGAGTTTACAAAAGAGAGAAACCGACTGAGAGAATCAAGAATGTGAGAAGGAAGTACAAACTACAAAAAGAGAAACAACTATTTTATTTTATATCGGATTCAATTGGTATTTTTATAAATTAAGCACCAACTGTAGCCTCCCAAGTGAACAATATAAAAAGATGCAATAAAGTAAATGTTTTCATAACAGGTTTTCTCCATGGTATTAGATGTCGCCTGGACTAAGCAATATATAAGGGCTCGGTTTTGCTGTTGTCCATCTACATTATCTCTTTGATGATTTCATAATACATTTCATGATTGGCTAATATGACTTCTAGTCTGGTGACAAGTTCCTGCAGATGCTTAGGATTGGGCTGTAGTGTTGTGTTGTTTGTAAGCTTTAGTTGTCCTTTAAAATATCACAAATCATGAAGGCTATATTCACCAATTGGAAGAGGGGCTAGGAACTGTGTCAGATAGATGTGAAGTATCATGCAGGAAGTGCCATGATGTCATTGGAGACTTCAGGGAGGCTGCATGAGGCATAATAATAGGAGCCTGGGGCCATTTTGCTCTGGTTCTAAGTAGAGATGCATGGGCTTAACATAGTTCTTTTAGCTGATTGGTTTGTGGAACAGGTCAGTTTTTCTGGATTCAATTTTGATGTTTGAAGCCAAAAGTATTGAAACTGTTTTGACTATTAAAATAAACATAGAAAAGATTATCTTTTCTATGTTTGTATAAATGTTTGACCAGATCAGTAGCACTTCTGCTAAATGTAGTTGTAAATTAGCCTAATTGGAGTGCTTCCACAATCCTTGTATTGACTATTAAATTGTCAGGCCAATTTAATGATAAAATTGGTAGTTCTGCTCAGAAACCAGGTTCAGGACAAAATGACTGTACGCCCTATATTCTGAGTGGCAGTAGACTGATCTACAGTAGGCAGTGCAGACATAGTTACTAGAGATGAACTGAACTGGTAAGCAGTAAAGATGGCCGAACTTTAGTAAGTTCGAAAACGGACCCATTAAAGTCAATGGGAGTCAAATAGTTCGAAAAGTTTGAATGAAATACAATTAAAATATCAATGGTAACTTAATGTCAATGTCTGTGGGACCTGGGAAATGGTCTGGGGAACATGTTTGAATATCCAGGAATTTCGAAAACTCGATTTTACTCTCACGTGCGCTACTTTCGAGCACTGGCATAAGAAAATTTGATAATTATCCCATGAACGACTCGTGGATTCGAGAATTCGATTTTTACTAGCGTATAGGTATAATAGACATTTTACTTGCAGATTCGAGAATTCGATATTTACTCGCGTATTGGTACAATAGACATTCTACTCGCAGATTCGATATTCGATATTTACTTGCGTATTGGTATAATAGACATTTTACTCGTGGATTCGATATTCGAAATTTACTTGCGTATAGGTATAATAGACATTTTTACTCGGGATTCGATATTTGAAATTTACTTGCGTATTGGTATAATAGACATTTTACTTGTGGATTCGATGAATTCGATATTCACTGCATATTTGGTATAATAGAATTTTACTCGCAATTCGTTAAATTCGAATTTACTCGCGTATTGGTATAATAGAAATTTTACTCGCGGATTTGAGAATTCGATATTTACTTGCGTTTTGGTATAATAGACATTTTACGCTGCGGATTTGAGAATTCGATATTTACTCGCTATTGGTTAAATGACATTTGACTTGCGGATGGATATTCGATATTTACTCGCGTATTGGTATAATAGACATTTTACTTGCATATTCGTTAATTCGATATTTACTCACGTAAGGTAAAAAGACATTTTACTCGCGGATAATTGAGAATTCGATATTTACTTGCTATGTTGTTATAATAGACATTTTACTTGCGGATTGGATATTGATATTACTTGCGTATTGGTATAATAGACATTTACTCGCATATTGATAATTCGATATTTACTCGAGTATTGGTTAATAGACATTTACTCACAGATCGATATTCAATATTTACTGCGTATTGTATAATAGACGTTTTACTGCGGATCGATATTTGAAATTTACTTGCGTATTGGTATAATAGACATTTTACTGTGGATTCGAGAATTCGATATTTCACCCGCATATTTGGTATAATAGACATTTTACTCGCATATCGTTAATTCGATATTTACTCGCGTATTGGTATAATAGAAATTTTACTCGCGGATTGAGAATTCGATATTTACTTGCGTATTGGTATAATAGACATTTTACTCGCGGATTTGAGAATTCGATATTTACTCGCGTATTGGTAAAATAGACATTTGACTTGCGGATGGTTATTCGATATTTACTCGCGTATTGGTTAATAGACATTTTACTTGATATTCGTTAATTGATATTACTCACGTATAGGTAAATAGACATTTTACTCGCGGATTTGAGAATTCGATATTTACTTGCGTTTGGTATAATAGACATTTTACTTGCGGATTGGTATTTGATTTACTTGCGTATTGGTATAATAGACAATTTACTCGCATATTCGATAATTCGTATTTATATCGTATTGATATAATAGACATTTTACTCACATATTCGTTAATTTTGATTTACACGCGTATGGTATAATAGACATTTTACTCGCGGATTCGATATTTGAAATTTACTTGCGTATTGGTATAATAGACATTTTACTTGTGGATTCGAGAATTCGATATTCACTCGCATATTTGGTATAATAGACATTTTACTCGCATATTCGTTAATTCGATATTTACTCGCGTATTGGTATAATAGAAATTTTACTCGCGGATTTGAGAATTCGATATTTACTTGCGTATTGGTATAATAGACATTTTACTCGCGGATTTGAGAATTCGATATTTACTCGCGTATTGGTAAAATAGACATTTGACTTGCGGAATGGATATTCGATATTTACTCGCGTATTGGTATAATAGACATTTTACTTGCATATTCGTTAATTCGATATTTACTCACGTATAGGTATAATAAACATTTTACTCGCGGATTTGAGAATTCGATATTTACTTGCGTATGGATGTACAGACCCACTTTTCCTTGCGGATTGGAATATTTGATATTTTACTTGCGGATTGGTATCAAGACATTTTACTCGCATATTCGCAATCGTATTTCTCGCGATTATTGATAAAGACATTTCTTTACCTCACAGATTCGATATTTAATATTTACTTGCGTATTGTGTAAATAGACATTTACTCGCGGGATTCGATATTCGAAAATTTACTTGGTACTTGGGTATAATAGAAATTTTACTCGCGGATTCAATATTCGAAATTTACTTGTGTATTGGTATAATAGACATTTTTACTTGTGGATTGGAGAATTCGATATTCGCTTGCATATTTGGTATAATAGACATTTTACTTGCATATTCGTTAATTCGATATTTACTCACGTATAGGTATAATAGACATTTTACTCGCGGATTTTAGAATTCAATATTTACTTGCGTATTGGTATAATAGACATTTTACTCGCGGATTCGAGAATTCGATATTTACTTGCGTATTGGTATAATAGACATTTTACTTGCGGATTGGATATTCGATATTTACTCACATATTGGTATAATAGACATTTTACTCGCATATTCGGTAATTCGATATTTACTCGCGTATTGGTTATAATAGACATTTTACTCACGGATCGATATTTAATATTTACTGTGTATTGATATAATAGAAATTTTACTCGGATTCGATATTTATATTACTCTGGTATTGATATAATGCACACTTACTCAATATTCGTAATTCGATATTTACTCGCTGTATTGTTAATAATAACATTTTACTTGACGATTCAGATTCGATATGTTCTCTTGCGTATTGTATAATAGACATTT
This sequence comes from Hymenochirus boettgeri, assembly GCA_019447015.1. NCBI lineage: Eukaryota > Metazoa > Chordata > Amphibia > Anura > Pipidae > Hymenochirus > Hymenochirus boettgeri. The sequence goes on from JAACNH010002410.1 coordinate 21,168, forward strand.
TATCGGGATTCGAGATTTAGATATTTACGTGCGTATTGATATAATAGACATTTTACTCGTGGGTTCGATTCAATATTTACTCGTGTATTGGTATAATGACATTTTACTGTCGGATTGATATTCGATATGTTACTCGGGTATTGGTATAATAGACATTTACTCGCGGATTGTACTCATATTAGATATACTTTGCGTATTGGTATATTAGATTTTTACTTGCGGAATTCGATATTCAATGATTTACTCGTGTATTGGTTAATAGACATTTATCTTGCATATTCGATATTTCAATATTTACTCGTGTATTGGATAATAGACATTTTACTGTGGATTCGATATTCGATATTACTAGCGTTTAGTGGTATAATAGACATTTTACTCACGGATCGATATAGATATTACGCGTCGCGTATTATAATGATGTTACTCAAGATTGATATTCATATTTACTTGCGTATTGGGTATAATAGACATTTTACTCGGGGATTTGATATAGATATCCTTGCGTGATTGGTTAGATAGACATTTTACTCCGATTCAATATTCAAAAATTTACTTGCGTATGTGTATAAGATGAAATTTACTTGCATATTCATACTTCGAATTACTTGCGTATTGGTATAATAGACATTTTACTGTGGATTCGAGAATTCGAGATTCACTTGCATATTGGATATAGACATTTTACTTGACATATTCGTAATTCGATATTTACTCACGTATAGGTATTAGACATTTACTGCGGATTGAGAATTCGATACTGTATTGGTAAATGACATTACTCCGGAATTCGGAATTATACTTTCGCTATTGGTATAATAGACATTCCTGCGCGGAGTGGTGATTCGATATTTACCGCGTATGGTATAATTGAGACATTTGGTTCAGCGGATTGGTATTCGATCTTACGTGCGTATGGTCTAATACATAGACTTTTACTGCGGAATTCCGATAATGCGAATTTATCGTGTATGGTATGACATTTACTTGCATATTCGATAGTCAATATGTACTCTCGTATTGGTATAATAGACATTTTACTCGCATATTCGTAGATTTACCTGCGTATTGTATATAGACATTATACTTGGATTCGATATTCGATATTTACTTGCGTATTGGTATATGACATTTTACTGCGGATTCGATATTCAATATTACTCGGTATTGGTATAATAGGACATTTACTTGACATATTCGATTATTACTTGCGTATGGGATAATAGACATTTTACTCACGGATCGATATTAGATATTACTCGCGTATTGGTATAATAGACATTTTACTTGCATATTCGATAATTCGATATTTACCCGCGTACTGGTATAATAGACATTTTACTCACAGATTTGATATTCAATATTTACTTGCGTATTGGTATAATAGACATTTTACTCGTGGATTTGATATTAGATATTTACTTGCGTATTGGTATAATAGACATTTTACTCGCGGATTCGATATTCAAAATTTACTGCGTATGGTATAATAGAATTTACTTGCAGATTTTTCATATATTCGAAATTTACTTGCTATTTGTATAATAGACATTGTTAACGTGTGTGATTCGAGGGATTCCGATATTCACTTGACTATTGGTATCATTAGAATTTTACGCATATTCCGTGTAATTCGATATTACTCAGTATAGGTATATAGACATTTTACTGCGAATTTGAGATTCGTATTCTTGCGTATTGGCTATAACTAGGACATTTAACTCGCGTGATTCGAGAATTAGATATTACTGACGCTTATGGATAATAGAATTTACTGCGGTTGGGCTCTTCAGCATATCACGCCGTTATCGGTCCTTTTTCATCACATACGCACATCTTTATCTCGCCCTTTGCGGATGTCGATTCGATCATTTCCTTGCGTTTTGGTATATATTCTGCTTCATTTCTTTACTCTTCATTGGTACGTGTTACTTATTCGATATTCAATATTTACCGGTATCTGGTTATAGCTTCTTACTCGCATAGTCATACTCTTACTGCGTATTCAACATAGCATCTATGCGGAGGGCGATCAATTTCACTGTGCTGTATGGTCATATGGTACATTTCCGTCATGTGCGATCGTCTCGATCTACTTCCCAGCCCCTTCATCGGATTCATTTCTCGCTCTTGTTTCCTCGTCATTCGCGCCCTATATGGATTTTAGCTGCTCGATCGTTAACTTCGATTGAGTAGCATTACTCGGTGCGATTCTAATACTTTACTCGCGTTTGGTACATACGGACTGTTCTTGCACATATTCCGATAATCTATCTTCGTCCCTCCCGTATGGCATCATAGACCCATTCTTATCCACAGGATTCCCGAGATTTAAATTTACTTGCGGTATTGGTTAATGACATCTCCCATGCTCGTCATCCCCTCGATATTCACAGCTCTATTCGGCGTAAGGCCGTTACGAGCCTTATGTTACTCCATGTTTTTAAGCTGACCTTTTTTATAGCTCGCTGGATCGATATTAGCAATTTACTTTGCGTCATGGTATAATAGACAACTTTACTTCAGCATTCAGATATTTCCAGAAATTCTTGCCGTATTGGTTAATAAATTAGTTCGAAGACATTTATGACTTGCGTATTGTATAAAGACATTTACTGTGGATCGAGGAATTCGATATTCATTGCATATTTGGTATATTAGACATTTTATTGCATATTCGTTACGATATTTACTCCGTATGGTATAATAGACATTTTACTGCCGCGGATTTGGAATTCGATATTTACTTGCATTGGTATAATAGACATTTTACTCGCGGATTCGAGAATTAGATATTTTCGCTATGGTATAATAGACATTTTACTTGCGGATTGAGTTATTCGATATTTACTGCAGTATTGGATAATAGACATTTACTCGCATTCGATAAACGAATTTACTCGCGTATTGGTATAATAGACTTACGCCGGATTCGAATTTAATATTTACTTCGCGTATCTTTGATATATAATAGAATATTTTACTGATATTGTTAATTCGCTATTTACTCGGTATTGGTATATAGAACATTTTACTCGAAGATTCGATATTGATATTATGCGTATTGTATAATAGACATTTTATCGATGGTTCGATATTCAATATTTACTCGGTGTATTGGATAATAGACATTTTACTCGTGGATTGATATTCGATATTTATTCGAGTATTGGTATAATAGACATTTTACTGCGGATTCGATATTCGATATTTACTTGCGTATGGTAAATAGACTTTTTACTTACGGATTCGATATTCATATTTAATCTGTATTGGTATCTATAGACATTTTACTGCATATTCGATATCAATATTTACTCGTATTGGTATAATAGACATTTTACTCGCATTATTCGATATTTACTTGCGACTTGGTAGAATAGACATTTACTTGCGGAGCGATATTCGATATTTACTGCGTATTGGTATATGGACATTTTACTTGCGGATTCGATAGCAATATTTACTGAGTATGGTATAATAGGCATTTACTTGAGTATTCGATATTTACTGCGTATTGGTATAATAGACATTTTACTCACGATTCGATATTTAGATATTTACTCGCGTATTGGTATTTATAATAGACATTTACTTGCATATTCGATAATTCGATATTTACCCGCGTACGGGTATATAGACAATTTACTCACAGATTTGATATTCAATATTACTGGTATTGGGAATAGACATTTTACTAGTGGATTTGAATTGATATTTACTTGCGTATGGTATAATAGACATTTTACTCGCGGATTCGATATTCAAATTTACTTGCGTATTGGTATAATAGAAATTTTACTGCAGATTCATATTCGTAAATACTTGAGTATGTTATAATAGACATTTTACTGTGATTCGATAGAATTCGATATTCACTTGCTATTTGGTATATTAGACATTTTACTGCATATTCGTTAATTCGATATTTACTCACGTATAGGTATAATAGACATTTTACATCGCATTCGATAATTCGATATTTACTGCGTATGGTATAATAGACATTTTCACATCATTCGAGAATTCAGATATTTACTCGCTTATGGTATAATAGACATTTTACTTGCGGTTCGTTATTCGTATTTACTCGCGTATTGGTATAATAGACATTTACTCGCATTCGATATGATATTTACTTGCGTATTGGTATAATAGACTTTTACTACGGATTCGATATTCAATATTATACGCGGTATTGGTATAATAGACATTTTACTGACATATTCGATATTCAATATATTTACTCGTGTATTTGGATAATAGACATTTTACTCGCATATTCGACTATTTACTGCGTATTGGTATAATAGACATTTACTAGCGATTCGCATATTCGATATTTACTTGGTTTTATAGGACAATTTACTTGGATTCGATATCAATATTTATCGCGTATTGGTATATAGATTTTACTTGCATATTCATATTTACTCGCGTATTGGTATAATAGACATTTTACTCACATTCGATATTGATATTTTACTCGCGTATTGGTTAAATAGAATTACTCACATATTCGATTAATTCGATATTTACATGAAGGATAATAGACATTTACTCACATATTCGATTATTCGATATTTACTCGCGTATTGGTAAATAGACATTTTACTCACATATCGATTATTGATATTTACCGTATGTGTAAATAGACATTTACTCACATATTCGATAATTCGATTTTACTTGGCGTATGGTATAATAGAAATTTTACTCACATATTCGATAATGTCGATATTTACTGCTATGTTGTATAATAGACATTTACTCACATATCGAGTTAATTCGATATGTTACTCGCATTGGTATACATAGACATTTACTACATATTTGATATTCTGATATGTACTAGGTATAATAGACATTTTACTTGTGGATTCGAGAATTCGACATTCACTCTCATATTTGGTATAATAGACATTTTACTCGCATATTCGTTAATTCGATATTTACTCGCGTATTGGTATAATAGAAATTTTACTCGCGGATTTGAGAATTCGATATTTACTTGCGTATTGGTATAATAGACATTTTACTCGCGGATTTAAAAATTCGATATTTACTCGCGTATTGGTATAATAGACATTTGACTTGCGGAATGGATATTCGATATTTACTCGCGTATTGGTATAATAGACATTTTACTTGCATATTCGTTAATTTGATATTTACTCACGTATAGGTATAATAGACATTTTACTCGCGGATTTGAGAATTCGATATTTACTTGCGTATTGGTATAATAGACATTTTACTTGCGGATTGGATATTTGATATTTACTTGCGTATTGGTATAATAGACATTTTACTCGCATATTCGATAATTCGATATTTACTCACGTATTGGTATAATAGACATTTTTACTGCAATATTCGTTAATTTGATATTTACACGCGTATTGGTAGTATAATAGACATTTTACTCAGATATTCGATAATTCGATATTTACACGCATTATGGTATAATAGACATTTACTTCATATTCGAAATTCGATATTTACTCGGTATTGGTATATAATAGACATTTTACTCACATATTCGATATTCGATATTTACTCGCGTGTTGGTTATAATAGACATTTTACTCACATATTCGATAATCGATATTTACTTGCGTATTGGTATAATAGACATTTACTCACAATTCGTTAATTCGATATTTACTCGCGTGTTGGTATATAGACATTTTACTCACATATTCAATAATTGAATTACCGCGTATTGGTATAATAGACTCTTTACTCACATATTCGATTAATTCGATATTATTACTCGCATATTGGTATAATAGACATTTTAATCACATATTTGATATTCGATATTTACTTGCGTATGGTATAATAGACATTTACTCACATATTCGATATTCGATATTTACTCCATATTGGTATAATAGACATTTACTCAAATATCGTTAATTCGAATTACTTGCGTATTGGTATAATAGACATTTATACATATTCGATAATTCGATATTTACTCGCATATTGGTATAATGACATTTTATCACATATTTGATATTCGATATTTACTCACGTTTGGTATAATAGACATTTTACTCACAATTCGTTAATTCGATATTTACTCGCCGTATAGGTATAATAGACATTTTACTCACATATTCGTAATTGAATTTAATCGCGTATTGGTAAATAGACATTTTACTCACATTTCGATAATTTATATTTACCGGTATTGGTATAATAGACATTTACTCACATATTCGATAATTCGATATTTACTTGCGTATTGGTATAATAGACATTTTACTACATATTCGATAATTCGATATTTACTTGCTATTGGTATAATAGACATTTTACTCACTATTCGATAATTCGATATTTACTCGCGTATTGGTATAATAGACATTTTACTCACATATTTGATATTCGATATTATCCGCGTATTGGTATAATAGACATTTTACTCAAATTCGTATTCGATATTTACTCACGTATTGGTATAATAGACATTTTACTCTTTTTATCCAAAGCAATGCCCGTCAGTATTCCTGTATGACTTCAGAAAGGAAAGGGGAAAGACGTGTTATTTGTTTTTAAAATCTAATTCCCTGAATCTGATTAATGCTGAGAATTTTTATCACACTGAATTTGAATGAGCAGTTACATTTTAGTTGTGCTGCATATTTATAAAGCTGGTTACACATTCAATAATATTTCAATGATTCACCCCAACTAAAAATCACTAAAGTTATTTATTTCTCTTTAGAGGGCCATGAAAATTTCGGAACATATTTTAAACAAAAAAAAAAAACAATTGCAGATGGAAATGATAAAATCTTCCCAGTCCAGGGCATTTAATTATTGAAGATCTGCAGCATACAAGGTTTACCTGTTATAAATGTTAAACTTGTCAGGAATGTCAATGTAAGGTCAGTCAATGTGTGTGCAAAGCGTGAACCTGAGCCCAAGAGGTAAATTTCCCCACCCCAACCAGACTAAAATGTGGACGCTGGCCAAGAGACGGCAGTAAACACAAGCTAATTGGTGCAATTAATTCAGACGCTGGAAGGCATTTTTGGCAGATCAGCACGGATCCTGTCAGAGGCTTAAAAGGCTGAAAGATCTTTTGATGATGTTTAAATTTTTTTTTATAAATTCGCTGAGAAACAGAATCGCTATGATTTTTTTTTCTTCTTGTACTGAAAATTGTTATTTTCTTAACATACATATTACTAGGTAACAGGAAAAAAATAATGTCCTCTTTACAGTGTTATACAAAGAAAATCACTGGGTTGCATTAGTAATATGTAGAGATGTCCGAACTTCGCAAAATCCGGTCCGCTCGAGAATCCACGAATTTTCGGAAAAATTCAAAAATCCGCAAGCGGACACATTAAAACCTATTAAAATTCGAAAACACGAGGATTCGGTGAAAATACGAGGATTCTGCGAAAATACGAAATTTGCAATTTCTCGTATTTTCCCATATTTTCGAAAATACGAGAAATCCTCGTAATTTCGAAAATTTTCGAAAATGCGGCTCGGAAAAGTCCGGAAGGCGGAAAACCGGAAAATTTGTGATACCCGCCGTTCGCAAACAAGATAAATCCGCCGCGGATCCGGGTTCGGATCCGCGAACTGGGCCATCACTAGTAATATGTATGAACAGTATTTACACAGGTTGATGTCACCAATAGTATTTCCCTGACAGTAAATGACATAGTTACACATTAACATTGTTAAAGTTATAACCATAATTGTTCAGGTCTTTGTTATGTATGAAATCCACCAAACCCACATTATGAGGATTTCTCCTTTGAGTATTTGGGGTGCCTCCTTTAAAGGGCATCTATAGTGGGACAATGAACTTTTTTTTCTTTCTTTCCATGTGTTCTATAATTCCCCACAACCCCCAGAGTGTCTTCACTTTTTTCAGATTCCCTCTCTGACCTGAGATACACCAGTTAGAAGAATACATGATTGCATTCCTCTACTTCTGCTTGGACTGTCAATCAAATCCCTGTGCCGTGATCCCCCCTCCCTGCTCTGTAATAAACATAGAGATAACAGCATTAGCAGGGAGAGAGAGGTAGCTTTGATGGTAGATATAAGGCTGCACTTGACCCCCCTTCTTAATAGCTTTCACTGATTGATGATGGGTCACAAAGAGAGAGATCGTAAACTGTACTGATCTCCTTCTTCTTCCGTGTCTCCAGGACAGCTTGCTTTCTATTGGCCACTGTGTGTGGGTGTGTTTTTCAGGATGTTGAACTTTTAACTCCTACTGCACATGATAAGCTTGTCGGTTAGCCGGAGTTGAGACATGGAGGAGGTAACAGAGGGGAGGGGGAAGGGGGGGAGTGCTGCACACAGATCTGACACCACGGTTAAACAAAGTCACTGACATAGATAGGATTAAGGCAGCACAGAGTACATTAAATTCATTTTGCAAAGGGGCAATGTGCTTTTTTCACTATAGATGCCTTTTAAAGGGTAACTGTGGTCTTTAAATCTTCCAAACCAGTAAGAGTTATATAAAAAGCCTTCCATCACACCTTCAAAATAAAACCTAAATCACATCTCTAGATAAAATTTGTGCAACTGAGGAAGGGGAAGGACCCCGAAATGTTGTGCACACAGCATGTCACAAATGAAATAGAGATAAAACTTGAAAGAGTGTGTTTTTCTACAAAATCAGTAATATTACTTCCTGCTTGAACACTTCCTGTTTTCAGTCATGTAATCAGCTTGTAGTCATGTGACCAGCCTCTGACTGCATTAATAGTTTCCCCTTCTCAACTGTCAATTTTCCCCCAGTTACTTCCTGATTTCCCCAGCAATAAGTCTTAACTGAGCATGCTTC
>JAACNH010002410.1:32500-40427 GCA_019447015.1 Hymenochirus boettgeri
TCCTTAACAACTGGCTGTCATATGCTAATTGGGATTTGCTAGGGTATTTATTGCCAACAGTTTCTCGGACAAGTCATTCTGAATTGAGAAAGGCAATCAGAACTAAAATTCAAGTCCAGTTGATCTAACTGAATACAACCGATATATCATGACCTGTATGAATGAATATTACAGATATACCATGACCTGGATGAATGAATATTACAGATATACCATGACCTGGATGAATGAATATTACAGATATACCATGATCTGGATGAATGAATTTTACAGATATACCATAACCTGGATAAATGAATATTACAGATATACCGTGACCTGGATGGATGAATATTACAGATATACCATAACCTGGATGAATGAATATTACAGATATACCATGACCTGGATAACTGAATATTACAGATATTCCATGACCTGGATGAATGAATATTACAGATATACCATGACCTGGATAACTGAATATTACAGATATTCCATGACCTGGATGAATGAATATTACAGATATAACATGACCTGGATGAATAAAAAGCCTTCACAAGCATAAATTAGAAAGAAACCTCCCAATGACCCTGTCAAGTTTATGTATATAAACCACACGTTAAACACCTTAAACATAATTAAAATGTTCCTTAACTTGAGATCTTCCCAATATCCAACAAGTAATAGAAACACACAATTATGCTGACCATTCTATATTACATCCACAATATAATTAGCTTGGGTATTAAGCAATCAAGGGCTGTTAATCCTACCCCGCGATTATTTAATGAGTGCTGTTCATTTTCAGAAAAATCTAGTGATGTTAATGCCCTGCTTTGTCAAAGTCCCTTCCACCTTATTACTACCAGAAGCACATTTCCTTTGGACAAAAGATTCCTCCTTACAGAAAGATTTATTCTCATTGGCGGTTGTAGGTGTGTCATAAATCAGAGCAATAATGATGGACCAAAATCCATAAATCGACATGAAGTTTCCAGGACAGTAATACTTTTGTTCCATAGACAATTCCAGGACCCAAGGCCATTTACTGTGAGTTACCATCGCTATTTATTACCTTAATTTTAGGTGGAATTCAGATTTTTAACTTCCCATTGACTTAATGGGTCCACTTCGCGGTTTTAAATTTATGATTTTTTACACAAATTTGCGAATCTGCAAGAAGAATAGGTAGGTCTTCTCTACTGATCAGATAATTGCCAAAAGGGCATGAGTCAATGACAAGACCAATACAGTGAAGAGTTAGGTTTGTACAAACGTGGATCAGGATTGCTGTACGAGTAGCCCATTCGGCCCGTTGTATGGGCACTTTATCGGTTCAAAAATGGATGCTCGTTGGAGATTTTACGCCCAGTGGATCGGGCAATATCCGCAGAATGGGAGCAGCAATTGTGGCCGATGAAGTGCCGCGATACACAGGCCGGTTATTGCCCGGATGGCTGTTCAACAACATCGTTGCGCTGGTGGGTCGCCACACGCGATGCACGTGTGTCTGGAAACCTTAATGTCATTGAGCTGATTATAAAAATGTTGACATAACCACTGATAAGGAAACTCCTGCCTCGCAGACTCTGATTAACTCCTAACCAGTAAACTATATTTAACTAGAGATGAGATGGGCCGAACTTTCCTGAAGTTCAGTCGTTTTCAAACTTGCAAAACTTCAGGTAAAAGTCAATGGGGAGAAAATAGTTTGAAAAGTTCGGATTAAATGCAGGACAAAATGGCCAAGGTAACTTACGGTAAATGGCTGTGGCACCCTGGGAAATGGTCTGGGGAACACATTTACAGATCACCAAAACTTGGGGTTCCACATGCTAATTTGAGGGGGTTATGGCCAATTCGTGGGTTGTTACTTCCGAATGATACAGTCAAAGGTTACCAAACGATACATTCAAGGGTTACCGAAACGAAGACTACTCAATCGAAGCTAAGCTATCATGTGACAACGTTTTCTGGATCGAAAGGGGACCGGTCAAAATTCCCCAACTGTGTCTCTGATCTTCCCTATGGAATGTGTCATCTAGGAAGGCTAGGACAGGTATTTTCTCACCTTGTGTGCAATTACAAATAGAGAAGAGGCACTTAACTGAAAGTTGCCACGCTCGCTGGTTTCTAACAGGCTGATCAAGCGGACTGGCACCAACATCCCTTCCCATATTCTTGGTGGAATAGTACACTGCGCGAAAAGAGGAACAGAGGAACATTAGGATGTTAACCAATCAGCTGCTCTAAAAATCCAGAAAAATGCGAAGAGTTTAAGGAAGTTGCGCCTTTGGCATCAATTGTAAAAAATTCTGGTTAATATACATATACTCACATACGACCAATTTCTAGTCTTATTTTTTGGTAAGTCCTCCTTTACAAGGCAGATGACGGAGGCTAGTTTGCATTCTATTTGCATCTTACGGTTGTTCCAAAGACATATGAAATATACATTTGAAGCATTTTCAATGAGATCATAAGTCCAATGGGATTTAAAACAATAAACAATGTATTCAGAGAGAACATTGCCCACAGAGAGCTTGTGACCTAGTCCTGGGATTACGTACCGTTCACTCAAGACAGAGCAAAAAGTTTTTTCTAACAATTTTACAATTTTATTTTTGTTGCTCATTAAGAAAATTGCAACAGGGGAGCTAGCTACAGTAGCTGCAAATAAATTAGAACAATAATGAACATGAATTAATCAGGGAAATGATAAAGCAATTTCGGCTGGAAGGGCTAATCTGCTGTTTCACCAGCAACTTTCATCTCAACAAACAGCCACTTAGCTAAATGAAAAGTAAAAAATATGGTGTGGGTGCACTCAATCAAGCTTTTTTTAGGATTGTTTGATTAAAAAATGTTATAATTTACCCTGTCACACATATTTGTGAAATGGCATAGACTAATTGAAGAAACGAAGGGAATAAAAATAATTAATACGTTTAAGAAACAAGTTCAAGAAAAAACTTGAAAAAAATATGACAGCCCACGATTATAGAATTCATTTATGACAAAGCGGCAGACAGATACCGGGAAAAGTCACTTTACGTGAAATGCAGAAATGAGCTAATATTGTTTCTGTTTTCATTTATATGAATGGGTCAAAATCAGTATCTAAGAAGAGAACAGCGCTCCAAAATAAACCCTGCAGCTAGTCACTATTAAACAAATTAACTTAAGCTATTACATGAGTTGTAACAAATATTAATGATAAGTTCTAGTCTTATCTGTCAAAGGTATCTGCCTTCCGCCAAAATCTCAAGGAGCTTTGAGCTTGAAGCATGTGGCAGAGGTAGACGGTATAGAGGGAAGGAGGCCAACTTACTCTGCCAGGGGAATGAGGGGGGACACTAGTTATCCTTTAAGATCTGTAATAATGTTTTTTTGGTTTAAGGGTCAACAAGCACATATTATTTTTAAAAGTTCATATTTTCGTTAGATGTAAGACCCCATATTGGGGTGGCAGTAGAGGTGCGAGTATTTACACAGCTTAAATTGCAACTGTTTAAATGCTGATACGCTTGTATTACCGTGTGTTCTGGTATTTCCCCATTGATTGTCATTATTTTTTTTGAAGAAATGGTTTGAACCACTTTAAAATTAGTGTGGCCCCAAGGCTGGCCACATTGGGCCCCCTGGAATATAGACACATAGAGGCCTATATCTAAAACCCAACCCCTAAACCATGCCCACACCCCACTTTACATGCTTTTTTAAAAGAACAAAACAAGCCCAAAAGAACACTAGGGAGGGTAAATTAGTATGGCAGGCGTTAAAGTCATGACAACTTCAACCTGTGTTCTTAGTTGAAAACCAGGTATCAATAAATGACCTGGCTTTTGTTCTGTATTTCTATGATTAGAAACTCTTACAGGGCGATGCACCAGCGCCGCTATCGTAACCCTGGTTTTGCAAACAGCCTGGCAATGTTTATTGCTGATTAGCGGTGCTCAGAAATAGCTAATGGACTTTTCTATTCTGTTGTAAGTCACGCTGGAAATGATATAACATCGGTGCGATAATGTCTTCTTACGGAGAATGTTACTTAATTTAAAGTTGACCAATTTTTGAAACTCAGTAAAAGTTTGCAAGTTTGAATTCGGACCTATTTAAGGTCAAGGAGGAGTGATGAGGTGAAAAATCCGGGGCGTGGGTGATTTACCGCTAAAACTAACATGGTAATTATGGTAAATGGCTATGACACCTGGGGAAATGGTATGGGAGGGAAACATGTCACAATCAACAAAACTTGTTAATCAAACACTTCCTAAACACAGGCGGGCAATGGGGGGTTTTGACAAGCAATTCAGGCTAAAGCCAATTCGAGAGGTTCCGAACCATACTTTTCCAGGGTTTAGGCAAAACAAACCTTAATTTGAGGGTTGCAAAATTGAACACATACTCGAGGTTACGATAAAAAAACGAACTCTACTTTCGAGCGTTAGCGAAAACCATACATTCAACCGGAAAATAATTGTAAAATTGCGCAGAATATGAGCGCTATATAATGAAATAAAAATACACACATACATTGGAACCAACTTAAACATTCAATTCAAGGTACAATAAACTTGCTTGCTTTAAAATAAAATAAGATTTGAAATTCTCCTGCCTGCTTAGTGATTCAATCAATTGATATTTGTATAAAATATTCTTAAGATAGGTACACACAGTCCACGATTTTCTGAAAGATGACAGAAGGAATCTGCAGATCCTGTCGCCATCTTTCAAAGATCTGCATACTCACAGATTCCAGAGCGTTCTCCCTATGAACTCATAAGGAGAAACGCTCGGGACTGTGTGTTTTCCATCGGCCGCACTAGATCATCTAAGGAGTCTAGCGCCGGCGATGGAAATGTTAGGCCTTTCCCGACGAGCGTCGGCCCAACCCGACGTTCGGGGGGCGCGCGCGTCGTCGGGAACGAGGTACAATATAACGATAAAGCCCTGATACCGTTGGATCCGCGGTATCGGGGCTTTATCGTTACTGTGTGTACCAGCTTACAAATATTCAAGTTTCAATTCATGAGTCATGTTCTAATGAAAAACCACAGTAAAATATATTGTATAATCATATCCCCACTTATTGTTTCAGTATATCTTTATCTCCATAAAAAACGTGCTTATCTTCATGAATTACCTAACAGTCCATTATCCAGTGCTGGGTGATTTTATTAGATAGAATAATCTGGTTAGGAAACTGGCATCCTAAATACCGACCTGCGCAGGTCAGGCGAATGCTTATATTAAAGTAGTAGTGACTATACTGTAACATGCAAAAGGTAAAACAAAAATAGGAGATTGTACAATGACGGCATCTCGGTTCCCATACGATAGACGGAATGGAATAAGATATGTTTTATTAAAGTTCAATTATATGCAGTATCCCACTTCTGCTAATAAAATATCTATATCTAGATAGTTAGTGTGCGTATTTTACCATATAGTGTCCGCAATGCTGTCCCTGTTAAAGTTTATGATTACCTGATTTTCAGGAACCTTGTTACCCTGACCATTAGATTAACACATAAGTCAGGTCAAATTAAAGACACAAGAAAATGCTTATTGGAAAATAGCTTTTCTCTGCCTTTTCCAATGTATGTGCTGCGGATAGCAAGGATCCAACTGCTTTACTGGTAAGTGCATGGTTAAAACTAAAAACAGAAAGATCAAAGATTTGAACAATGAGCTGTTGGTGTTGTAGATGCGGACAGGGCCACCCAGAAACTAAACTCTTCATGTTATACTGTTGCCATCAAAAATGTCAGGCATTCTTATGGGGTTGCGTTTTGTTCCCAAATCATTTTGTAACAAAAACACACTTTCAGGACCAAAATAAATAAGTGGCAAAAAAGACATTAGTGACATTTAGTGAACAAAAAACACTTTGGGTACAAACCATATTTAGTAGCCCAAAAGAAGTTCCGTGTTAACAAAAAACATTTAGTCAACAAAAAACAATTTTTGTTTAGAGAACTATATTCAGTCAAAAAAAAAGAAATTCAGTGGTAATAAAAACATACACTTAGTCAACAAAAAAACCAACTGTAGCAACTAAAAATCTTTTTTGTGAACAAATGTACAGTGGATAATTTAACACAGAAATTTTTGTATACAAAATAGTGGTGAAAGAAAAAAAAAACCCCTTTATTTGGCAGAAAAGAATTTTGTAGACCAAATACATCTTGTAGCACTACGTGTATGGTTTTTGTACACAAAATGAACTAGAAAAAACACAAGCCGACTTTTTGTCTTTAAAATGCAATTTTGTTGCTTCCAAGAGGTAGTTTGCGGTAATGGAGTAAATAACAAGCTTTCCCTTAATCTTTCGTTAAAAAAAAATAAATGGTATAGTAAAGTGTTTTTGTTACCTTTAATCCCTTCAAAAAAAAAAATGTGTACACTAAATGACTCTTTGCCACCCCCAATAATAATTTCATTTAAACTCTTTAATAAGAACGATCTGGTATATGATACACTTCCCATTTTAAAAATGGTTAATTGTCATATAAAATTTACAGATATGTTATATTCAATTAGATCAACTGACTTGAAGTTAATCTTGAAGATGTTTCGCTAGTCATCCAACTGGCTTTCTCAATTCAGAATGAGGTGTACAGGGAATATTGGGCAATTATTTACCCTGGGAAAATCCCAATTAGCATATCCAGCCAGGTGTTAGGGGCGGGATGCTTAGTGGCTAAGAGGTGTTATAGGAGCGCCCAGGGTAAGGTGTCAAAACAGCATTGTTCATGGCAGACAGTTGTGTGAAAAACCCCCACCTCTATTAGGCATGGTTTCTTTATTTTCACAATGTTATGCCATGTGTACAATGCTGTTGTGGACACCTACCTTGCGGATTCAATACACTCCTAGCCACTATGCACATCCGCCCTGAAACATCTGATGTAAATGTAATGCCATTTTTCCAGGGTTACATAGTTGCCACAGATTCTTGTTTAAGTCATTATGAATTGAGAAAGCAGTTCAGATGGAATAGTGAAACGTCTTCAAGAACAAAACTTCAAGTCCAGTTGATCTAATGAATACAACAGATATACATGCCTGGAATGCATGAATATTACAGATATACCATGACCTGGATGAATGAATATTACAGATATACCAGAATTGGATGAATGTAATATACAGATATACCATGACCTGGAGGATGAATATTACAGATATACATGAACCTGGATGAAATGAAATATGACAGTATATACCATGACCTGGATGAATGAATATTACAGATATACCATACCGGATGAAAATACTATAAGATTACATGACTGAATAATGAATATACAGATAACCATGACCTGTGAATGATTACAGATACCTTACCTGGAGAATGAATATTACAGATATAACATGGGACTGGCTGATGAATATTTCACATAATATACCTGACTGATGAATGAATATTACAGATATAACATGACCGTATGAATGAATATTACAGATATACCATGACCTGGATGAATGAATATTACAGATATACCATGACCTGGATGAATGAATATTACAGATATACCATGACCTGGAGGATGAATATTACAGATATACCATGACCTGGTGAATGAATATTACAGATATACATGACCTGGATGAATGAATATTACAGATACAATGACCTGGATGAATGAATATTACAGATATACCATGACCTGGATGAATGAATATTACAGATATACCATGACCGGAATGAATATTACAGATACCATGAACTGGATGAAGAATATTACAGATATACCATGACCTGGATGAATGAATATTACAGATATACCATGACCTGGATGGATGAATATTACAGATTACCATGACCTGGATGAATTGAATATTCAGATATACCATGAACTGGATGAATGAATATACAGATATTCCATGACCTGGATGAATGAATATTACAGATATAAAATGACCTGGAATGAATGAA
>JAACNH010002411.1:0-40396 GCA_019447015.1 Hymenochirus boettgeri
TGGTGTTTACTTGGTTATGTGTTTGAACCGGTCTTGCCCCTTAACGTCTGTATTCCATGTTGAAGGTAAACAAATCGGAGAATCATTCTCCCACATCTGTGGTTTTGCGCTTACAGAACATAGTAGTAATGGACGATTGTGTTTTTCTATTAAAGGACAATTTAAACTTTAAATTTTTAATAATGATAGTACCTGGGTCAGGGAGCCGAATTGGTTATACCTACCTCCCAAATCATTTCTTTGAGGAGCTACAGCATATATAGTTTTCATCTGCCAGTTAGTCTTGTACTATAAAGATAGTGCGAAGCCGGGAGGAAGCCTGCAGAACCGTTCTTTTTATATCCTCACAGTAAATAAAATTGTCCCTGGGTCTTTTGTTTTAACTTTTTTATTTTATGCACACTATTTTTCTCCTTTGAAAGGATAAATGTATTGCCTCATGCATTTTTTTTTCTAATTGCTTACAGAAAGAGTAAAGGTATGCAGCCCTCCCATACATTTTTTTTGTTTCGTCCTCTTCTACTTCAATAGCCATGCTCTGAAGGGGACGGAACAATTCTGTTAACTGTCACTCAAAGCTAGCGATGCGAAAACACTCCTCCACCCATCCTTGATCAGCTAGATTATGTAGGATGTATACCGAGCAACAGGACATTCAAGTTGTTTGACTGGAGAGGAGGAGAGGTTGTACAGACATTCTCACCAGCCAATGACATGTGTTATTAATCATGGCCCTGGGCCATCTAGGAGGCGGGCTTTTAGCACTGTGTTGGTGTTGTGATTTATCTAAGGGAAGGCAACACGGTTTAAATGTGAGTAAGCAATTTCAGGTGCTGGAAGTGGGGACATGTAAGTGGGTGATGTTAATTTTAAAGGACGTCTATCCTCAAAAAAACCCCAAAAACTGATGACTTGTCAGTTATAACTGCCTGCAACCCCAACTGCTATTTTACCAGTTTATTACATGCATTTGTAACCAGATATTTAACCATAAGTTCTTTTTTCAAAGCTTTTAAACCTTGAGTGTGTGTAGAGGAGCCAGCAAGGGAATCGGCAGTCAATCATTAGTTTGTAATGTCTGTAGTCGCCTTGGATTGACTGCATGGAAGGTGGAGCCAACTAACTCTGACGAAATGAAAGCAATAATAACTAAAATATCTGATGACTACATTATCTGAATATATCAGTTGGGGTTGGAAGAAATAACTGACGTGACCATTTTTTGTTTTACTGGTTTGCCTTTTAAATGGCAAATATAATGGCCAAACAAGTCGCCCATAAAAGAAATTTACATGCAGTCTATGGCCCGGTGAGCTGTCAAGGCTGATAGATGGTAAAAGGGGAGGCCATTTTACCATCTCTTCCCTGTTTAACACAGTCTTGCATGTGCAGTTTGTAAGAGAGAGGGCTGTCAGACAGGTGTGTAACTGTGCCGTTAACACCTATAAGTTTGTAAACCATAATAAACAGATTCGCTCACATAAAATGGGATTTTGCAGTTATTAGAGATCTCCCTGAACGCAGAGCATTGGTTTCAGTGCAGTTTGTGTCCCAACAATAACTAATCCTTGATTTCATTTAAAAAAAGGAAAGTATATTTGCAGTGTATTTCTTGGATAACATGAAACAGAATATTCATATTTCAGTAAAAAAAATAAGCATAACTCTGGTAAATTAACCTGCAACCTCCTGTTCCCCTCCTGAGTTGTACTACTGTCCCAACAGAGCCTCTATGTGGAACCACCTTTTTACATGTAGAATCCTTATCTTTGCCTAGGAAAATAATGAAAACAAAACAAATGAAAGCCTGGGATTTGAACCAGTGATTATGGGTTGTGTGTTTCTAAAACAATGCTTTAGTGTGGTGAGCCACCACAGCAACATGTACATTTAGAAGCTTTTTCTTTTTGCTAGGATTACATAAAAAAAAGTCTGTAAAATGAACTAAATGTTTTGTATTGCCCTAGAAATGCTGATGCTTACTGGCTGGCAAAGACAGTGTAACAGCAGCTTTCAAAGTTTGTCATGGATTTCCATATTCACCTGGAGACATTATTATAGAAAATATATTATAGGTGGCATGGCAGTTAGTGCCCACATGGCTTTTTAAATCTACACGGGACGGTTTGTAAGTTGTACAGGCAGTAACATGGAATCCTTGTTAATACAGAATATATTTTGTCAGATGTATACAAATGCAAATTCCTGAGTAGAATCTTACAATGAGTAGTGTTCTGGAGAGAAAAGACCATTCACTAGGAAGATGAGTTGCAGAGATAAGGAAAATGCCCCAATTACTGAGATTTCTCCACAATGCTGCTGACATGTTAAAGCATTCTGCTAGTGAGGGATTAACATTCCATTCAGGGTAATTTTCCATTTAAGATTTATTGGGGGTGATTTACATATGTATAATTTTTTTTGAGGATAAATCCCTTTAGGGGAAAAAAAATCTCGACACATCCCAATCCTCTTTGTGTTTCTGTTTTGGAATTTAATACATTTAGGGTTTTGCTGTAGCCAAACGTTTACAGTGATTCAGAGCCGCCTTTGTACAGGAGTGATGTTGGTATGTGTATATGCGTGGTGGAGGGATATTGAGTAGGATTAATTGCACTGTCCGTCGCTGCTGATTATCTCTTCTCAAGATGCAATCTTGTTAATTTTTCTGACAAAACATGTCATGCGATTAAAAGCAGCTTCCCCGTAATTATGACACATGCGACCTCTGCAGCAGGGCTGTTTGGATAAGACTGTATTGGCATCCTTAGTCTGAAAATCTCTGGGGAGCTTGTGTATGTGAGCGGAGGGTTACACGCTGACGGCAGTTATAGACTCTCTTGGCTTTAATGACAGTTTTACTAAAGTTCTTTCTTGCAGAAAGGAAGAGTCTGTAACCCTTTTTTGTATTATTCTAAAAACCAACATTCCAGTCTTACCTGGGTTCTAACTTCATTTTGGCGGTTTTAAATCCTGCGGTAAGATGGCAGCTTTAAACACACTTTCTGGCCTCTATATTACATGTATGGCCGGATATGGAAAAAGGTTCTGTTGCGAGACTGATAAAGGTCCATATTGGTGCAGTAATGAGGAAATGAGTAACTTCATTTTTTAAAATCCTATGTGAAAGCTTTTCTCCCAGAATACATTGAAAGATTCTTCTCTAGTATTTGTATTTAGTAGATATAAGTATAGATTCTGTAACGAAGAGGCTTCCATGTTGTTGCCAGTACAACTCATAGCCCCTGTTGGCTTCAAAAGCGCCCGTCCCCTGACCCTGGTGGCGTGTTCTGCTAAAGTGCTCTGTTAGTAAAAACATAGCCTACAGGGGTAAGGTTCGATTCCCCAGCTCCCTTTGTTTTTGGTTTATTATGTGTCTAGCAAACGATAAAGACTCCACATGTAGATAATTACGTTAGCCATTGTGGCATAGAGGTAGAAAGCTCTGTTTTAGAAAGACACCAGAGAAAGTTGCTGGTTCGATCCCCATACTTACTTTATTTTTGCTGGAAATGTTAAATGTTTGTTTCTTTCATCCATACTAGCATAGACATTCACTGCAAAGGTTACTTTTTTTTTTGTATGAAAAGCATAGGAATTTATCATTGTTAGGGACAGGAGCATTCTAATGTGTTTACAAAAAAACTGCACTGAAATCAATCTGCGTTCTGTGTCATAGGGTAGCAGAGCTGTTAAATGATTGGCTGTCAGCTTCCAGGAAGCAAGACTGCAGTTTCTGTAAATGTGTACTGCGTACACTTAGCGGGGTGTTCCTAGATAGGTGAATCATGGAGCTGACCCTTGTACTCAAAGGCTATTTTCATAAATCACCCAGCATCCACAGCAAAGGGAGAGATGGACACAGCTTGTGTGTTTCCAAATGTGCTCTGCTATTGGGACAATGTTGTCTGGGGACTTTAGTTCTCCTTTAAGAGATGTTGGGCTCTGTAGTTTGAATATGACTGTCAGAGCCATTTCCATCAAATCCTTTTCTAGATTTGATCCGTCTTTATGAAGTCTTAATGGCTTATCGTCATTGGACACAATTTGTATAGCTTCCCCGTCTTTCGATCAGACCTGACCTATAATGCATGACAGAATGTCACATACTTTGGCGAGCAGTAGCCCTATTGATTCCCCGCTATGGACAATTCCCTATCTTCTCGGACATGATACACCTGATTAATCCAAACACACCAGCATTGAGACAAAATGAATCATAAATCTGAATAGCACACAACACTTGATATTTATGTGTCACTTATTTTCTTGTGTGTTTCTGTGAATGTAAGTGGGAGTTTATAGTTTATTTCAAATATTTTTTGAGCCAATCTGTCACATATCCATTCCGTTCGCAGAGAAGCAGTCAGATGTTATCAAGTCAAATGAAAAAAATTACAAACTCTGTTCTTTCCCTTTTCCATTGTATTTCTCCTTGTTACATCAGTCCTCCTCCAGTCAGTTTAGTTTTAGTTCGTAGAGGTTCAGGAGGCTTACATTGAACATGGGGGATTATTTTGGATCATCAGCAAATGGACGAGTACTTCTGAATGTTATACATTTTATCGTACCATTCAACAACCTGCAAAGCATTTTTAACATTTTAACTTACGTTTATTTGGTGATGGATTACCAAGATGCAAGTGTGATGTTATTTTCTAAAAGGGCTTACGTTGTAACTGTAATTGAGGTTGAATGTGCCTTGTAAAGAGGAGAATATATCTCTCTTGAATCTATTCCTCTCTTATACAAGACAATATCTTGCTAGCTTAGCCGTTGCTCACTGGCATTGTTTGCTTACAGCTAAGTCATATTCTACCAGAACCCAAATCTTTTTCCATACAGATGCACTAACACTGAGTTATATGGTGTAGGTGGCACAGGGATTATTAAACCCAAATGCATCACCTTACATTTATAACATTGGATCCATATGATCTTCAAACTCCTAAAGCTGAAGTAAATCTTAGTTGATTCGAGCAGTTATTACAGCTCCCATTGCTGCTTACCTTCCCATAGCAAAGTAATTTTACTTCCACTAAAAACATCATCACTGGGGTGAATGCATTGGCTGTAGTGGGGCACTGATCATCTCCACTGCACATGCTCCACACTCTATCTGTGCCTCAGTTTTGGGAAGGGGCAGATACATGAGAGGAGACATGATACTAACTAGGAGTGAGCTGAACAGGACATGGGAGATCCAGTGACAGGGAGCACTGAGGCAAAAAGGGACCAAGTTCCTGACAACTAAAATATAGAAAAGGATAAAGGCGCATTTTTTCACTTACGTCCCTTTAAAGTACCTATTATTAAATAATAGTGGAAGTTATGTTCATCCACTGTTGACTCTTCATTTATTAATTTTACCACTATTCATTTCTTACTACTGTATTAGATGTGTTTGGGTCTCTCAGGTCCCAGGTCAATAACCTTAAAAAATGAATTGCAAAACCAGCAGATGTTTCCACGGCAATATCTGCTGGTGTGGGGTGGCCGGCCGTGACCAAGCTTGGTCGCCTGTTCACGCGCACTGTCACTATTGTGTCACTATTGCTGTGACAGACAGTCATTTGCTCACTCATAGCGATGCTCGGTCGGGACAAATAATAGGCCGGTGTGTACCCAGCCAAGGATTTACCATATTTACAAAGAGGTGTGGGATAGAGAGCTCTCAGCTATTTATATGAGCCACAATTTGTAATTACCAGCATACAATATCTTGTCTGTGCGAGTCAATGATATAAGTTGTTATCCCCCCTAAAGCTCAAATGATACCTGCTTACCGTATCTTTCTTAGATGGTTAAACATAACGGACCCCATCATTCATTGGTGGCTATAGTTGTCACTATATCTATCTGTTCCATTATAATAACAAACTGATGTTGGTTGGTTGAAAGAGATGCATTGAGCTCTGACCAGTTGGGTGGGTGAAAAACTGCAAGAACAGCAAATTATATATAGAAGAAACCACATTTTAGTATTACCCTTTGGGAATCTATCGTATATTTCAAAATAACTTCTACAAGTGCTTAAGTTCTCCATTAAATTGTCAAACCGAATCGAGTGCAGTGGATTATTTCATAGAAATTGCTGTTTGATTGGCAGCATGAACAGCTGTTCTGCTTATTTGTGTTCATAATGCTAATTTAATGGCTGTCACTGCTTACATGTATTGTTTTTTTCCAGCGGGTTTTCAATGTGTTGTACCCAATGCCAGCGGATCAGAGGAGACATGTTAGTATCATCTGCTGCTCGTTGGCTGCCTGAGCCAGGCCTTGGATTGGCGTATGGTACAAAAACAAGGGGACCTGGTGATCTGTCGGCCAGATAAGTATTAACTCAGACCATTGAACATGGTCTTTATTGGATGCACTTGTTTTTATCTTGGTTCCTTATAATAAACAGTCATTCTATGGCTTCCGTGTATCTTGGGTTATCGATCTGGCATTAAGCCCCACATCAGAGAGAGAAAGTATGGGGAAATTGAGTTTCACATTCAGTTTACAGAGAATCAACTGCTCTGCTTGACTTAATGACTAATCCAAATTCGTGTCCATGAACATCGAATCTATTTAGTGTTAAGCAGTGTATTGGCAACGTTTCTCTAATCCGAGCATGTGGACATTAACATTTTCAAACATCTGGAGGACGGCAAGTTTGACCATCCCAACTCTGGTCCTGCCCCATTATTATTTAGATTGAATAGTTCTCAAATACTTTGCAGGAAAGGTCTAAAGTCTAATAATGTATGGGCAGCATTAGGTTAAACAAGAGGCGCTTTGGGGTTATTCATGGAAATATTTATCAACAATGTTACGTTTGGGGTTGTAAAACACAACCAGGTCCCATCAGCATTAAATAAAACGGAGTAAACTTAGCAAACATGTTTGAAATGGGTGTTTGTAAACACTTAACTTTGCGAAATACGCCACAAGCAGTGCCAAACGTTGCAATTTCACACAATAATGGTGCAAGCCATTAAAGGAACAACTAAAGCCTTATTTATCGGTGTCTCGCCTCTCATTTTGATGTGGTGGTGCTGGAAATTGCCCTTTCTAACATGGGCTCTGGTTTTTATTCCCAACATCCTAGTGATCACACAGCGTGGTCACTGACCATTGTGTTTTTACTTAGTCCTAACATACTGCAGGAAAACTTGGTTCAGTTTGCGCCCCACCACTAGTCAGCCCCTAGCCAATCCTTTTACGGACAGACCACTTAGTAGCTATGCCAACTGACGACAGACCACCACTAGTAGACCTAGCCATCCTTTTACAGGACAGACCACCACTAGTAGCCTCTAGCCAATCCTTTTAAGGACAGACCATCCCTTAGACCTAGCCAATCCTTTTACAGGACAGACCACCCACTCGTAGCCTTAGCCAATCCTTTTTACAGGACAGACCACCCACTAGTAGCTCTAGCCAATCCTTTTACAGGACAGACCACCCACTAGTAGACTCTAGCCAATCCTTTTTACAGGACAGACCACCCACTAGTAGCCTCTAGCCAATCCTTTTACAGGACAGACCACCCACTAGTAGCCTCTAGCCAATCCTTTTACGGACAGACCACCCACTAGTAGACTCTAGCCAATCCTTTTACAGGACAGACCACCCACTAGTAGCCTCTAGCCAATCCTTTTACAGGACAGACCACCCACTAGTAGCCTCTAGCCAATCCTTTTACAGGACAGACCACCCACTAGTAGCCTCTAGCCAATCCTTTTACAGGACAGACCACCACTAGTAGCCTCTAGCCATCTTTTACAGGACAGACCACACCCACTAGTAGCTCTAGCCAATCCTTTTACAGGACAGACCACCCCACTAGTAGCCTTAGCCAATCCTTTTACAGGACAGACCACCCACTAGTAGCCTCTAGCCAATCCTTTTACAGGACAGACCACCACACTAGTAGCCTCTAGCCAATCCTTTTACAGGACAGACCACCCACTGTAGCCTCTAGCCAATCCTTTTACAGGACAGACCACCATAGTAGCCTCTAGCCAATCCTTTTCAGGACAACCACCCATAGTAGCTCTAGCCAATGCCTTTTACAGGACAGACCACCCATAGTAGTCTAGCCAATCCTTTTACAGGCAGACCACCACTAGTAGCCTCTAGCCAATCCTTTTACAGGACAGACACCCACTAGTAGCCTTTAGCATCCTTTTACAGGACAGATTAGGCAAGGGAACATGTGATGAGGTCAGGTGTGTGGTCATTCACTGTACATACCAACAATTACTTTTTACTATTACTACCTGGTGGGATTTTACACTTTTAGGGGGATATTTTCAGATTCTGGGGGATTAGTTCTCTTTAACTCAGGGAAAATGGTGAGGTGGTGTTCTCCTTAAGAGCCCAAAAAAATCATTGTTCTTAGAATGCAAAATGGACCTTTAAGCAGCGTCGTTTTCTTGCATACTTCACCCACTCCTTTTATCAGTTTACTTGGTCTAGAGCTGTGACCTTGAGCTGTGCGGGGTTGGAACAGTCTCCCCTTGTCTGTCAAACAAGAGGTCTTCAAACTCATTAGACTCCTCTTCCTATGATGGATGTGACTCATTTTCTTACAATATGCAAAACTTTCAGCTGTCAATGGCGGAGACCGGCTTACAGACTGGTGTCCTTTCCTTTTATCAAAAAAAGACGTCAACGAGACTGTGAGCTTCCTCACCCTCTTCGTCAGACCACATTTTAGTTACTAAGACAATAAAAGGCGCAAGGTTTTTACCTGTGCTATTAATCTGTACCGTCCAATCAGATGTTATCTAACTGTAGTAACCCAGCAAACACCTATCAGATTGGTTCCTGCAAATGTATAGTACATTATTTATATATTACCCCTCTGAGAGCGCTGCCTAGTTCGCTGCTTCTAGAAAGGGACATGAGTACTAATACTGATCTATAGACTCACTTTTACCATTTGTGAGTGGTTGACGGTAAATCCATTTACCATGTCAACAAGGAAGAGCTATCATTTCTGCTTTAGTGTATGATTAGGAAATCAATGCTGCTGATTACCAGGACTTCAAGAACCATTCCTAATGAACACGTGACAGCTGCCGTTCTGTAAAGGAAGAATAGGTGTAACGAGGTGCAAATGATGCAAAGCACAGGCAGTGAACAAAGGAATCTCCTACACGTGGTTTACCAGCGTAATGTGTATGCAGCAAACTAGATCTAAACCGGTTCCTGGATGGGTACAATATCATTCTCAGTGCCATGGTCTAATATATTTTGTCCATCCCTTACATTAAACAAACCGTTCAGCATGTTTGAGAAAGAAGGGTCCGTTTAACGTAAAGGCAGGCCGGGGGGCTATAACCAATAACTCTCACCTTATACAGTAGCTGCGTTACGAATTAATTGGAAAATAGGGAGCGGACATCTCTGCCCAGCTAAAGAACCTTTTTCCCAGTCATTTGTAATATAATCCACCCTTAAATGGCAATTAACCTTTAAAACCATTACCTCCTTTTGATGTATTTCAAGTGAGACCCTAAAACACTAGATCTTCACTCTGGGGGTACAGTTTTTCATCCAGCTCGGTCCCTCCCTCATTCCAAACCTGAACCAATAATAGAAAAATGCCTTTCCATTGGAACTGGTCAGCAGAATCTGATTATATCCCTTTTGGTGTAACCCAAGCCCCTCACCCTGGGCGTATACAAAAAGTAGGTGGTTGGCTTTAGTATGAACGGGAATGTCACATGTCAGCCTCCCACTATTAACTTTCGGTTAGTCATTTCTGTATATCTTGGGGTGCGGAGCAGGAGAGTGGTGTGAGGCTTGTTTTAAAGGTAAGAAACTGGCCTTTCATTTAAACTTAACTTGTTTGGAGACCACAGTTCCCCTTTAAGGAACTATAGTCCCCATTCTGGCAGAGTAATGATCCCTTCTTCATGCAGTCAATCAAGGCTGTGCCGACATCAACCCAATGATTGACTGCCATTTCACCTGTTGCCTACACTGCACATGCTTAAGCTTATAAAAAGCTCTTTGAGCTGAGGAGGAGGAGGCAGATAACTTTGCCAGAAAGAAATAGAATTCATTAAATATCTGTTTACAAATGCATGTAAAAGTCACCAGTTTTTGTTTTTTAAAGGGAATCTCCACTCATATTAACAGATTTGGGGAATTCAGTTTTATTGAAGAACGGGAGGTAAAGGATCTGTGTCTTACTCCCGTTCTTCAATAAAACAATCAGTAGCAGGAGAGAAGGTACAGAACTTACCCGCTCGCTCCCCGGCGTTAGTCCGACAGGTCCCGACACTCTGTCTTGCATCTGTCGGGAACCATCACAGGATGCGCGACCGGGGAGTGAGCGAGCAAGTTCTTTACCTTCTCTCCTGGCTACTGATTGTTTCATTGAAGACAGTTACCTCCCGTTCTTCAAAAAAACTAAATTCCCCAAGTGGCCAGTCCGGCAGTGCGCGCGACTAGGAACCGCACAATTGGCCGTGATTTACCAACGACCCATTGTCTGTTCCCGGCAACTGAGCTCCCCACACCATCAGATATTTGTGACTGACCGATCCACGTCACTATTGCTCGGACTATCTACTGGTGTGTACCCAGCCTTCCCTACAGACCCATAGACCTAAATGAAATCTAATCTACATAAACCGCTCCATGCACCGAGAGCTGCTATACAACCCAGTGCAAACACGCCGGTGATGTCATATGATGTCAGAATGCTGCTTTCCGCATATGACATCGTTTGTGACCAGAACAGGAGCGGTGAGCCTTGATGCATCGCCCTGATAATGTTTCCTGTAAACCTTACAGATCCATAGAAATGAATGAACTATAATCACCTTACCCTGTACAGACGCTCTAATAAGACTGCAAGCCCAATAAAGGGATCCTGGACTAAACTACAATCCAAGGTGTAAGAATTAGGGGAAGGGCGAGGAGAATAAAACAGAGGACTTCCTTCTAAAGAGAATTCTTTTGTATAAAACACAAGACAGGGGGGAGATTTAACTTCTGACATTGAGAATAGTGATAAATATAAACAATAGAACCTCGTCATGTGCATCTTTGTATTGGAAGATATGTTGGTACCATTCTTCCATAGATAAGAAGGAACAGCATCACCTACTGGTGGCCTGATGTCCTGGAGACTGATCTGTACAGATCACTGGGCCTTATTAGATGTTTCCTTTTACAGGGCATTTGACAATGTGAGTGACCAATTCTGGGAACAAATGAATGAGGCTCATTCTACAGCATACCACTACACGAGCAGCGAAAGACCCGGGTAAGGATCTGCGGAATCGGATTATCATTTAGCACGTGTCACCTTTTGTGTAATTAGGATAACGTTGTCTTTTACATACAGATGTATTTGAATGGCGCTCAATGTTTTTCTTTGAGCGAACAAGTCGTGCTCTGGCGGTCAGACAGGGACATGGGTCTCATTAATGCTATTGGTCTTCAGCTCGGAATCCTAGTACCTCTGTGACATCCCAAGGAACCCAGACTCCGGCTCCGCAGCTGCAGAATGCAGAGACGCAGACAGAGAGGGAGGTGCCTGAGACCCGTCCAGCTCCTCCCACAGCTGATGGTGAGAACCTTTCCATGCCATCTGTGTATATCTCGTTTTTATCCCCCCCCCCCTTACTGCTCTTATGTAATGTGGGGGCTGTGAATGCTATTAACAGGATTTACACCTGGATGTCTCCCAGCAAGGTAAATAAATGTCTTGCAACAGCTGTGGTAGTTTGACTAGAATTAATTTAAAGGGACACGGACATCAATATAATCTGACTGTTTTAATAACATTTGTAACAGCCTTTTGGGTTGTTTTTAACCGTTCCAGGCTTTTTTATTAATGGTTTATTGTAGCAGTACTTTGAGCTGGAAAAAGGAGATGTAATTCCAGTTGACATAGAACACCATTACATGTATTTAACCCCATCTCTTTCTATATGGTCCCAAAGTGAAAAGACGCCTGTGTGAAGTCAGGGAAAACTGCTCATTAAAAGGTTTTCGTGACTAAATGGAGAAAGTGTTTTTTTTTTACACAGCTTCCTCTTATGTGTTAATGTCTACTTCATATACAGCATGAGGGTGTTCAAGCTGTATAACAAAGTGAGATTGGCAGGTTCAACTTTTCACTCTTTTTTAACCCTACCTAAACGTTGAAGGCGAGGAAGGCAAAAAATCCAGCTAAAAGGTGGAAAAATTCCTTCCTGACTCCAAATAGTAATCAGAAACTATCCCGTACCAACCAGAACTACAGTAAGTATTAATACCAGTAATTCTCAATATAATATAGTATCCCTGTACCAACCAGAACTACAGTATATGTTTAATACCAGTAATATCAATATTATATAGTATCCCTGTACCAACCAGAACTACAGTATATGTTATAATACCAGTAATTATCAATATATATAGTATCACTGTACCAACCAGAAACTACAGTATATGTATAATACCAGTATTCTCAATATTATTAGTATCCCGTACCAACCAGAACTACAGTATATGTATTAATACCAGTAATTCTCAATATATATAGTAATCCCTGTACCAACCAGAACTACAGTATATGTATAAATACCAGTAATTCTCAATATTATATAGTATCCCTGTACCAACCAGAACTACAGTATATGTATTAATACCAGTAATTCTCAATTATTATAGTATCCCTGTACCAACAGAACTACAGTATATGTATTAATAACCAGTAATCTCATTATTATATGTATCCTGTACCAACCAGAACTACAGTATATGTATTATTACCAGTAATTCTCAATATTATATAGTATCCCTGTACCAACCAGAACTACAGTAATGTATTAATACCAGTAATTCTCAAAATTATATAGTATCCCGTACCAACCAGAACTACAGTATATGTATTAATACCAGTAATTCTCATATATAGTATCCCTGTACCAACAGAACTACAGTAATGTATTATTACCAGTAATTTCATTATTATATAGTTATCCCTGTACCAACCAGAACTACAGGATATGTATTAATACCAGTAATTCTCAATATTATATAGTATCCTGGTACCAATCAGAACTGCAGTATGTGTATTAATACCAGTAATTCTCAATATTTATAGTATCCCTGTACCAACAGAACTACAGGATATGTATATACCAAATTCTCAATATTATATAGTATCCCGTTTACCAATCAGAACTGCAGTATTGTATTAATACCAGTAATTCTAATATTATATAGTATCCCCGTGTACCAACCAGAACTACAGTATATGTATTAATACCAGTAATTCTCAATATTATATAGTATCCCTGTACCAATCAGAACTGCAGTATGTATTAATATACCAGTAATTCTCATTATTATATAGTATCCCTGTACCAACCAGAACTACAGTATGTGTATTAATACCAGTAATTCTCAATATATATAGTATCCCTGTACCATCAGAACTGCAGTATGTATTAATATACCAGAATTCTCATTATTATATAGTATCCCTGTACCAACCAGACTACAGTATATGTATTAATACAGTAATTCTCAATATTTATAAGTATCCCGTACCAACAGAACTACAGTATATGTATAATACCAGTAATTCTCAATATATATAGTATCTGTACCAACCAGAACTACAGTATTGTATTAATACCAGTAATTCTCAATATTATATAGTATCCTGTACCAATCGAACTGCAGTAGTGTATTAATACCAGTAATTCTCAATATTATATAGTATCCCCGTACCAACCGAACTGCAGTATGTGTATTAATACCAGTAATTCTCAATATATATAGTATCCTGTACCAACAGAACTACAGTATATGTATTAATACCAGTAATTCTCAATATTATATAGTATCCCTGTACCAATCAAACTGCAGTATGTGTATTAATCAATAATTCTCAATATATATAGTATCCCTGTACCACCAGAACTACAGTATATGTATTAATACCAGTAATTTCAATATTATATAGTATCCCTGTACCAATCAGAACTGCAGTAGTATTAATTACCATAGTAATTTCATTATTATATAGTATCCCTGTACCAACCAGAACTACAGTATATGTATAATACCAGTAATCTCAATATTATATAGTTACCCCGTACCAACCAGAACTACAGTATATGTATTATACCAGTAATCTCAATATTATATAGATCCCTGTACCAACCAGAACACAGTATATTGATTAATACCAGTAATTCTCAATATTATATAGTATCCTGTACCAATCAGAACTAAAGTATATGTATTAATACCAGTAATCTCAATATTATATAGTATCCCCGTACAACCAGAACTGCAAGTGTGTGTATTATACCAGTAATTCTCAATTTAATAGTATCCCTGTACCAACCAGAACTACAGTAATGTATTAATACCAGTAATTCTCAATATTATATAGTATCCCTGTACCAATCAGAACTGCAGTATGTGTATTAATACCAGGAATTCTCAATATTATATAGTATCCCTGTACCAACCAGAACTACAGTATATGTATTAATACCAGTAATTCTCAATATTATATAGTATCCCTGTACCAATCAGAACTGCAGTATGTGTATTAATACCAGTAATTCTCAATATTAATAGTATCCCTGTACCAACCAGAACTACAGTATATGTATTAATACCAGTTATTCTCAATATTATATAGTATCCCCGTACCAACCAGAACTGCAGTATATGTATAATACCAGTAATTCTCAATATTATTAGTATCCTGTACCAACCAGAAACTACAGTATATGTATTAATACCAGTAATTCTCAATATTATATAGTATCCCTGTACCAATCAGAACTGCAGTATGTGATTAATACCAGTAATTCTCAATATTATTATAGTATCCCTGTACCAACCAGAACTACAGTATATGTATTAATACCAGTTATTCTCAATATATATAGTATCCCTGTACCAACCAGAACTACAGTATATGTATTAATACCAGATTCTCAATATATATAGTATCCCGTACCACCAGAACTACAGTAATGTATAATACCAGTAATTCTCAATATTATATAGTATCTCCGTTACCAACCAGAACTACAGTATATGTATTAATACCAGTAATTCTCAATATTAATAGTATCCCGTACCAATCAGAACTGCAGTATATGTATTAATACAGTAATTCTCAATATATATAGTATCCCTGTACCAACCAGAAACTCAGATAGGTAGTTTATACCAGTATTCTCAATATTATATAGTCTCCCGTACCAATCGAACTGCAGTAGTATTAATATACAGTATTCTCATTATATATAGTGTCCCGTACCAACAGGAAAAGGGGGTTACCGTTTTAGCCTGTCAAAGTTCTATCCATGTACGAATGGTTTTTTCTAGACCAGCAGTCCTCAGTTTACATTAGTCGCCTATGCGGCACAGTATCAAAAGCTTTTGCAAAATACAAGTAAATCTACTGCTATGCCAGAATCTAAATTCTTACTTCTTCATAAAAATCATTAAAGCAGTCCACTTCTGCCGATATCTTTACCTAGGAACAATCCCCCGTCTATAAGCAGGATTGATTCCTTTAGGGCTAGGCCCCACTTCCGCGTTTTTAAGCGTTTGCGCACATGTTTTGCGTTCGCGAAAGGGCATGCGTTTAGTTATAATGGAAGTCGCGGGAACGCAAAAATCCCCGCGATTTCACATGCGCCATGCAATTGTGCATCCGTTTTCGTTTTGGTAACGCATGCGGTTCACCATTTTTGGTGCGTTAACGCATGCGTTGCCATAACGGAAAATGGCAAAATCGCATGCGCAAATGGGAAAACACACAAGAATGACGCACACAATCACGTGCGATAATGCTCACGATTGCGTGCGTGATTTAGTGCGTTGTAGTGGGGCCATAGCCTTAACAACATAAATTTAGCTTCCTAAGTGTAATTTTTTTTTAACCTATATTAATAATGACACTATATCATGGTCACTATTCCCTATATTAAATGACACTAATCATGGTCATATTCCCTATATTAAATGACACTATTCATGGTCACTTCCCTATATTAAATGACACTATACCAGTCACTATTCCCTATATTAAATGACACTGTATCATGGTCACTGTTCCTATCTTAAATGACACTATATCATGGTCACTATTCCCTATATAAATGACACTATATCATGGTCACTATTCCCTATATTAAATGACACTAGTCATGGTCACTATTCCTATATTAAATGACACTGTCATGGTCGCTATTCCTATATAAATGACACTGTCATGGTCGCTATTCCCTATATTAAATGACACTAATCATGGTCACATTCCCTATATTAAATGACACTATATCATGGTCACTATTCCCTATATTAAATAACACTATATCATGGTCACTATCCCTATATTAAATGATACTATATCATGGTCACTTTCTCTATTAAATGACACTGTATCATGGTCACTATCCCTATATTAAATGACACTATATCATGGTCACTATTCCCTATATTAAATGACACTATATCATGGTCAATATTCCTATATTAATGACACTATATCATGGTCACTATCTCCCTATATTAAAGACACTATATCATGGTCACTATCCTATATTAAATGACACTGTATCATGGTCACTATTCCCTATATTAAATGACACATATCATGGTCACTTTCCCTTATTAAATGAACTAGACCATGAGCACTATTCCTATATAAATGACACTATATATCATGGTCACTATTCCCCTATATTAAATGACACTATATCATGGTCACTATCCCTATATTAAATGACACTATATCATGTGATCACTATTCCCTATATTAAATGACACTATATCATGGCACTATTCCCTATATTAAATGACACTAATCATTGGTCACTATTCCCTATTAAAGACACTATCTCATGGTCAATATTCCCTAATTAAATGAACTATATACATGGTCACTATTCCCATATATTAATGACACATATATCATGGTCACTTTCCCTATATTAAATGACATATATCATGGTCACTATTCACCTATATTAAATGACACTAATCTTTTCACTATTTCCCTATATTAAATGACACTATATCATGATCACTATCCCTATATTAAATGACACTATATCAGATCACTATTCCGGTATATTTTAATATAGTGTCATTTAATATAGGGAATAGTGACCATGATATAGTGTCATTTAATATAGGGAATGGTGACCATTATATTAAATGACACTATATCATGGTCACTATTCCCTATATTAAATGACACTATATCATGGTCCCTATTCCCTATATTAATGACACTATACCATGGTCAATTCCCTATATTAATGACACTTATATCATGATCCTATTCCCTATATTAAATGACACCATATCATGGTCACTATTCCCTCTATCATGACACTATATCATGGTCACTATTCCCTATATGAAATGACACTATACGCATGGTCCTATTCCCTAATATAATGACACTATTATCATGGTCACTATTCCCTATATTAATGACCTATATCTGGTCACTATTCCCTATATTAATGACACTATATCATGATTCACATTCCCTATATTAAATGACACTATATCATGAGTCACTATTCCCTATATTAAATGACACTATATCATGATCACTATCTCTATATTAAATGACACTGTATCATGGTCACTATTCCCTATATTAAAATTGACACTGTACATGGTCACTATTCCCTATATTAAATGACACTATATCATATCCCTATTCCCTATATTAATACACTATATCATGGTCACTATTCCCTATATTAAATGACACTATATCATGGTCCTATCCCTATATTAAATGACACATATCATGGTCACTATCCCTATATTAAATGACACTATATCATGATCACTATTCCCTATATTAATACACTATATCATGTCACTATTCCCTATATAAATACACATATCATTCTATTCCTATAAATGACACTGTATCATGGTCACTATTCCCTATATTAAATGACACTGTATCATGATCACTATTCCCTATATTAAATGACACTATATCATGATCACTATTCCCTATTAAATGACCATATATCATGGTCACTATTCCCATATTAAATGACACTATATCATGATCACTATTCCCTATATAAATGACACTATCCATGGTCACTATTCCCTATATTAAATGACCACTATTATCATGGATCACTATTCCCTTTATTAAATGACACTATATCATGGTCACTATTCCCTATATTAAATGACACTATATCATGGTCACTATTCCCTTATTAAATGACACTTATCATGGTCACTATTCATATTAAATGACACTATATCATGGTCACATTCCCTATATTAAATGACACTATATCATGTCACTATTCCCTATATTAATGACACTATATCATGATCACTATTCCCTATATTAATGACACTATATCATGGTCACTATTCCCTATATTAAATGACACTATATCATGATCACTATTCCCTATATTAAATGACACTATATCATGAATCACTATTCCCTATATTAAATGACACTATATCATGGTCACCTATTCCCTATATTAAATGACACTATATCATGATCACCATCCCATATTAAATGACACTTATCATGGTCACTATTCCTATATAATGACTATATCATGGTCACTATTCCTATATTAATGACACTATATCAGGGTGTCACATTCCCTATATTAAATGACACTATATCATGATCACCATTCCCTATATTAAATGACACTATATCATGGTCACTATTCCCTATATTAATGACACTATATCATGGTCACATTCCCTATATTAAATGACACTATATCATGGCACTATTCCCTATATTAAATGACACTATCTGTTCCATCCCTATTAAATGACACTATATCATGGTCACTATCCTATATTAAATGACACTATATCATGGTACCATTCCCTATATTAATGACACTATCTCATGGTCACTATTCCCTATATTAAATGACACTATATCTGGTCACTATCCTATATTAAATGACACTATATCATGGTCACTATTCCCTATATTAAATGACACTATATCATGGTCACTATTCCCTATATTAAATGACACTATATCAGATCACTATTCCCTATATTAAATGACACTATATATGGATCACTATTCCCTATATTAATGACACTATTCATGGTCACTATTCCCTATATTAATGACACCTATATCAGATCACTATTCCCTATATAAAATGACACTATATCTTGCACTATTCCCTATATTAAATGAACACTATATCGTGGTCACTATTCCCTTATTAAATTACCACTATACATCATGTCACTATTCCCTATATTAATGACACTATATCATGGTCACTATCTATTTAAATACACTATCATGGTACCATTCCTTATATTAAATGACACTATATCATGGTCACTATTCCCTATTTAAATGACACTATATCATGGTCACTATTCCCTATATTAAATGACCTAATTCATGGTCACTATTCCCATATTAATGACACTATCATGGTCCATTCCCTATTTAAATCACTATACCATGATCACCATTCCCTATTTAAATGACACTATATCATGGTCACTATTCCCTATATTAAATGACACTATACATTGTCACATTCCCTATATTAAATGACACTATATCATATCACCATTTCCCTTATTAATGACATATCATGGTCACTATTCCCTATATTAATGACACTATATCATGTCACTATTCCTATATTAAATGACACTATCATGGTCACTATTCCCTATATTAAATGACAAACTATATCATGTCACTATTCCTATATTATGACACTATATCATGATCACATTCCCTATATTAAATGACACTATTCATGACCATTCTATATAATGACCTATCCTGATCACCATTCCCATAAAACACTATATCATGGT
Organism: Hymenochirus boettgeri; assembly: GCA_019447015.1. NCBI lineage: Eukaryota > Metazoa > Chordata > Amphibia > Anura > Pipidae > Hymenochirus > Hymenochirus boettgeri. Next base: position 19,870 of record JAACNH010002411.1, read on the forward strand.
AACTATTCCTATATATGACACTTATATCATGTCCTATTCCTATATTAACTGACACTATATCATGGTCACTATTCCTATATTAAATGACACTATACAATGGTCACTATTCCCTATATTAATGACCTATATCATGGTCACTATTCCCTATATTAATGACACTATATCTGGTCACTATTCCCTATATTAAATGACACTATTCAGCATGGTCACTATTCCCTATATCAATGACACTATATCATGGTCACCATTCCCTATATTAAATGACACTATATCATGGTCACCATTCCCTATATTAAATGACTCTATATCATGGTCACTATTCCATATATTAAATGACACTATATCATGGTCACTATTCCCTATATTAAATGACACTATACCATGTCCTATTCCCTATATTATGACACTATACCATGGTCACTATTCCCATATTATAATGACACTATACCATGGTCACTACTTCCTATATTAAATGACCTATATCATGGTCACTATTCCCTATATTAAATGACACTATATCATGGTCACTATTCCCTAAGCTTCCCATGTACCTTCATCTCTAAAATGAGTTCAGGGTATTAGGTATCACCAGATCCACAATCATTCTGTCTAGTAGGAACTAATACCATCTGTGAAGAAGATTTAAAAACGTGGTACCTTTTGAGGTCAAGTTTGAGGAGGTCAATCTGTCAGTGTAATTAATTACCTCATAACGAACATGCCCCATACCAGCAGCCTTCGCCAACTGCATATGGAGATTCATTTCCGCATCCTCTACGGCATTTTGGCGGCTTATAACACACACCAACAATTAATTTCCTACCTTCTTGCTTCCTGTACACAGCTCAAATCCATATTGTTTATTGCCTTATCGTCTATATCCCCCATCTCATCTTTTAAATCTGGCTTCAATTCCTGTTTAACATACATACATACTCCTCCTCCTTTCTTATTAACTCTGTCATCACTAAATAAGGAGTATCTTTCAATTTTTACTGTCAGTCATGTGAATCATTTAGCCATGTTTCTGCTATACCAATTACATCATATCTTTCCTTTAAAGCTATTAGTTCTAGTTAGTTTTTCCAGCCAGACTTCTTGCATTTGTAAACATACATTTAGATTATCACTTAATTTATTCCATACTTGAATGTACATGCCTCCTTGCATGTCCTTCTCTAATATGAGCCTGTAGCCAACAGAAAAGTCAGCCCAATTCTCTAAAAACCAAACTCCATTTCCTTGCACCACCCTTTTAGCCACACATTTATTCTCCCGTAGCTCCCTACTAGCATGGCTGCGGCAGTTATTTCTGAAAACACTCCACTTGTGTCCTTACGTTGAACTTGAACCCCTAAGTCTCAGAAATCATTTTTAAGGACCTCTCCTCCTCCTCTAACCTTGAACATTGGCACCAACGTGAACCAAGACCGCCGGGTCACTCCCAGCCCCACCCAATAATCAGTCTAACATGATCCCCACATGTCGAACCCTAGCACTAGGCAGGCAACACACTGTTCTCATGTAGGTTCTTGCCTTTCTAATAATGGAGTCCCCTACCACCTGCCTATCTATCTCCTAGCCCCCCAGCCCGTTCTCCTTCCCTAGTATGAGATGGCTGTCCCTTGGGTGCTCAAGGAATGGCCTTTAATTGGAGAAAGTTCCCTTTAAGATCCTAGTTTTATGCCGGCTCCAGCAACTCAGAACCAACTGCGCTACCCATAGATTCAACTGTTTTTGTTTCTTCAGCACCCAATGCAAAATAAACGTTTCTTTCATTCAGTGACTTTATTCACTGTTCAGAAATTCATCATCCCAGTTCTAGCACTAAGCTTACTTAGTTTAAATGTCTTTATATTTTTTCCTCTGTACAGTCGTACATTCTTCTGGCTTAGTCACTTTGGGAAATGTAATGATTCAAACCTGCCTGCCGCCTCCGGCTTTTGTTACATCCATGTGGCTAAACCACTAGCTCTACTTCATAGACAGCTGGCTGCTTATAAACTAAAAGTCCATAAAATCTGTCCTCCGACTCAGCGTCAGTGCAATCATGTTAGAGTGACAGATCATAAAGTAGCTCAATGGATCTATCTGTACCCAGCGGAGGTTTAGATTTCAATGGAATCTGTGCCTTAGAAATAAACATTCTTTCCTTTGTTAACCAGAAACGCAGATGCTGCATCTTAGTCTAACCACTACTTCCATTTTATTCTATCCTTTCTGTGGATGGGAAAACATCTTGGCTTTGGTGCTGTATCACGTAGCAATCGCCCTGATGCCTTTTTAAGTAACCAGAATTCCTAGTTTTTATAAAAATCTTTTGGCTAAATCTCGTTTTCCTGGTGTATAAAATGCTGATCTGTATTTTTGTGAAGAAATCTCAAAACTGGGAGGGAGAGTTCTCTCCTCCGACGCGTCTGTCATTTAAAAAAAAAAATCTTGTCCTGTGTGTAAACAGATCTAATATACTTCGGAACGATGGACGACCCCGAGCACAGGGCAAACGTGTGTCAAACAGCCTTCGGACGATGTTACCGTATATACTCGAGTATAAGTCAAGGTTTTAGACCTTAAAAAATCTTACAAATCCTACCCGACTTATACTTGAGTCACTAACTTTAATCTGGGAGCCTCACGCTTCCTGTCTCTTCCGCATCCACTGTACTGTGCCGACAGTACTACTCTGCGCCAGTCTTCCCCGCGCCTAGTAGTGACGTCGAGCACATGAGCAGTGAGTGCGAAGAGACAGGAAGCGTGCGGCTGCCAGATTTGAAGTTAGTGCGGCAGCCATTCAACTATGAGCTGCTGGGGGTGTGTGGGGGTAGGGGGTAGGTGCAGTGCTGCCACTGAGATTTTTGGAAACTACAACTAAAGCATCTGCTGTGATTATTTAGTTTCCAACATCTGGATGCAAGGAATTAGGGGCAAGTGTGTGGGATTCTTCTCCGTTTTAAAAGCAACTAAGGCCATATACAATACAGAATCTGGAGGATGGTATCTATTGTTAGATTGCTCTCTGATTCTGTATTGTTTTGAGCTTATAGTTGCCCTTTAAATGGACAGCAGGAATTCCCATACAGTAATAGCCCAAATTCGGTATTTAATTACTGTAGGATTACTGTATGGGAATTCTGCTGTCCATTTAAAGGCAACTAAGCCTAAACAAATCAGAAAGCAGTTGAACAATTTCCTAATTCTACATCACCTCGTTAAACTCGGGTCATAAAGTTTTAACCCATTTTTCAGTTAAAATTGGTACCCCTCGACTTATACGAGTATAATACATGTGTGTGGGCATGTTCGCTGATCTTCGGATTGATGAATGATTCCCAACCAACACATCACCACATGTGATCTATCCGACTAAAACGGCCTTGTCGCATGTGTACGTTGGCTCGGGGGGGGGCCTGGCTCTACTCTGCAGCATCCAGTCTTTGTTATATAGCTGTGAAAAGCTTTATATCCAAGTCAACATCTGATTGGCTTCTGCAAATGAAACTTCACACGTGTCGCACAACCCCCAACATTTTTCTTTTTTATTTTACATTTTATGTCATACATCCTCCTTCCTTGTTCATTTCAGCAGGCCGGCATTGAAGAGGGCACCTTCCCTAGCAGCAGCAACGCAGAAGGAACAGCTACTGGGATTTCGCAAGGATGGAGGCCCCCAGCTTCAGAGGTACCTGGATCAGGTGGTTGAATGGGAGGGTCATTTTACACACTGAGCAGTAGTCCCAGCTTAAAACTTGTGGGGATCTTTAAATTAACCCTGCGAGTTCCAGGTAGTTCAATTCCCAACCAAATGGGTCAGGGCTCTGCAAATTGGCAATTAGAAATCTACAGTAAAGGTGCCTGCTCTGCTGTCTATTTTAATTGGCTGGTAGGATTTGCCCTAGTTTCCATACAGATTAGAGACAATCTGTTTTCTTCATATTTGGCCTGATTTTGAGTTGAATCTAAATGCTCATAATTGTCGAGGAAACAATTTTTTGTTGTTGTAGATTGTAGCAGTTACTTTACATCCTTCCATTCAGAAATATCTCTGCTTAGGCTGCGATGTTGTGTATCTGGTGGGAGAGTTGATTGTAGGAACTGATTGGCTGCTGCTTTCCAACCTACAGTGCATTGCTCCGCCCCCACATGTGTGCGTAATGTAAAATAGAAACATGAAGGTAGAGTAAAGATATGTATGTTCTACATTAAACACAGTGTTATTTATGAATGCAGCAATGCCTTAAAGAAACGTTTCCTTGCATTGAAACAAACCTCATTCTCTTTTCACCTAAAAGTCTTTATTTATTTCTGCCCTTCTCTCATTCACTCTTCTTCGTACCCTACAGGAGAGAGCCAGAGGATGCACTGAGCGGATTCAGCGGCTCATGGCTGAAGGTGGGATGACTGCTGTGTGCAGAGGAGCAAAGCACTACAATGGCCTCCATGGGTGGCTTGGCAACAACATCATGTTAGCCACAGAATACACCGTGGCTCCCAGACTGCATCTGATTCCGCTTCTCGTAATACTGCTCCACATTCCCCACAGCCATCCATCCCCGGAGAGACCATAGCAGAGTTGGAAAACCTTTCTTTCCCCATCTCAGCCCAGCGAGTTCTTACTCCTGACCAACAATAACAACGGTGAAAGCAGCCCGCAGCCTGCCCATGGCCGCGCCTTTCCCGGGTGGAGAGGTAGAGACACGGACCGGCGATCTTGCTACTGCTGAAAGACTGATTCTCCGCTTACTCCTGCGAGTGGTTGGGGATTCCAAGCTGTGACAATGGTGCTATAGATTTGCAGGGGGGGAATCCTTTGGAATAACTGATCCTCTTGCAGGTCATGGTAAATACAAAGCCTATGATGAGAATATGTCCAGTTCCATCTTCCTCATTTGGTCCCTCTCCTGCTCATAATTCTCCTGCTGCTGGCCGTGCCAGGGTGAAGGTGGAGCTGATAATGTGAGAACCACTAGAGTGGGTCTTTGTCCTCTCGCTTCTCCTGGTATTAATATTACAAATAATATGATTAAAGACCTTAATGGAAGAGTAGAGAGAGGATCCGTAATCCGCCCCTCCTTATGCCTTCTCTGTATTTATTGGTTCCAAAGAGAGACTGGGGAGGGGGGAGAAGGTTCTAAATAGAACAGCCAGTGCAGAAGCTGCTATAAGACTGTTACTGCCCTTCTTGCTTTTGGCTGAACTCAAAGAGGGAGGCATGCACTACAAGAAGGGCAGTGGGAGGTCTCTGATCTCCTGTTCACGTGCGTTTGGGTACCCCGACCTGCTCCTACTACTACTCAGTCTAACCCACCCCCACTCCCCCTGAATGATCTCTGTAGGCTGAGGAGTTGCTTGCACTGTGGGCCCAAATGATGCACTGAATGGAACGCGTAGTTCCGTTGAGGATGTGAGGTTGTTTTTCCTTCCGCTGTCCGTCAATCCCATTACCAGCTGCATTTACAGAAATAAATGAGAAGCCTGACGTCAGGTAGCCAAACCATCTAGAAATATGCTGCAGGTTAGCTCTGCCTTTAATTCTTTTTTTTGTTTTTGGTTCTTTTAGTTATTTGTTCTTTTGCAAAAAACCCCAATGTATTGTACGTCTATTTAATGGATGGATGTGTAATCATCTGTGTGTAACAGGTATTGTTTATTTCTCCTTTGTGCAGTCTGTTATCCAATTGAATGAAAAACATGGCTGAAGGCCGCTAGGGTGCTATGCTTTTTAACACTTCCCATGCCTGGGCCAATCAGCTGCTTAGAAGTGTCCATGCATTGAACCAGTAGGTTACGGCGAGGCTTTGCTATTAGGAAGTTTGCCAGACCTTCAGTGACACCAGTGTGCGGATTCGCAGGCGTTCTGCCTTTAGCCCCTCCTCCTGGCTGTTCGTTAGTGATGTCAGTATTAAAGTTAGATGTTACACTAGTGGGCTGGTTACATGTGAAGCCAGAGATGTGTGATCTAATGGCCTCTGTCTGTTTTTTTTGTTTTTAACTTGTCTGAAGGATGCTTGGAGTCTTGTAACCAAAGCTAATGAAAGCACACGGCACTCATTGCCTGTAGGAAGCTCTTGCATGGACTAAACCAATATCATAGCCTACGTATAGCTCACTTCAATAACTGCTTTTCAGTTGTGCTCCTTTTTATTTTTGCCCGTCTGTTGTATACCACAGGGGGCAATGTTCTCTTGGGTGCTAAAAACGGATCCAACCCCATAAGCTTATTTCATTACACACGCACTCTGCTTTTAAACTGGACTTCGCCACACACCCCTGTAAAAAAAATCTGAGCAATGATTTGCTGAACCTGCTATACGTTACTAGAGAGTGACTGACGGTTTACATTGCATTACACTGCCCTGTAACATTTATTCTATTTAGTCTGCATCACTCCCCTGTACAATAGGAATTGCAGATCGTTATGCCAGTTGTCTGCTGTTGGTTTCACTCTTTAATCCAGTCTGTATATCGCATAAACAATCTGTCCAAGGCATCATTTCCAGTAACCTTTGTGACCTTTAAGGGCATGACTCATTCATTTTAACGATTTCCGAGCTTGCTCCAGTAAACCCTGTACATCAGTTATTTTGTTGATTTTTTTCCTTCTGTCTTTCTACATCCAGCTCTTCTTTTTATACCCGCTCGCTCTAATGCTAAAACCGCTCCAGCCCCAATACATAGCTTCTGTAGAGCTGTCATGTGTTTCTTCGGCCTTTACTTTGTTTTTAATTGGCACCTTTTTTGCCTTGTACTAAAGGCTGCTGCTATGTTCCATGGTCCGCACGGCACTGGCTTGCTTGCCCCTCTTGACCTCGGTAATTGTCTCCGCTGAGAGAACTGGGACAAGGAGACTGGCATCTGTACTGCTCATCACTGCCATGCGCTGTGCTAAAGGTTTAAGAAAGTGTCACAATCAGAACAATTGGCTTGGGCTCTCTCAAGAACCAAACAGGCTCTGGACACACCCTTCCTTGTGCTGCACAATTGTGCACATGGTTTATTCTCTGTTGACTAGTGGTTCGTATCTTTTTTGCACATCAGCAAAATGCCAAATGGTAGTAACTGTATATGTCTATGTTCCTAAACAGGCTGAAGAGATATCCTAAAAGACTGACTTAAAGGAGAATGTGAATGTAAACTTGATTTATCTGATTTATAGCCCAGAACCAGATAATATCCAAATAATGTTTTTGCCTTTTAATCCCTTTTTAAGCAAATTATGTACCTGTGAAAAAAGCACACTTTGTACTTCCTTATCACCACCACGCACCCACCCCTCTAACCAGTGAGACGGACATGCTCAGTCCTGTTAACCCCACAAGAATATGGAGGAGCTGTCCAGTTTGCTAATGTGTATGTTCATGTGCCCCACTACTACGGTTTAAATTAGAAAATGTGAGAGAGGGGGTTAAAGTGAAATGTAGTGCAAAGATTTACTTATTTCACACAGGTATTTGAGGAACAACCAAAATATCTAACAATATTGTGTAATCACTATTGCCTATTAGATAAAGTGTTTTTAAACCATAGTTCCCCTTTAAATGTATGAAAGGTAATCATGTACGATTGCCTGTAGAAGCTCCTAAATGCATGTGTCCCATTCAAACTGCTCAGTTTAATACAAAATTCCCCAATAGGATGACCACAGTCCTATGAACCCAGGTTCATTGGGATCAATTGCCCCACAGCCAATAGTCATTGAAATGCAGGTTTAGTTTAATGACATTTCTATCCTAAATTGAAAGACTCGGAAATCTTTCCCTGCAGCAGCCAGGGGCCCCTGGTTCTCTATATTCCATTAGTAATAAGGATGGGACTGCTTGGTTTAATTTTAAGCGCTATTGAAGCGAAATCCCCACTGGGCAGCCAACTGTTGCATCAGGAAGTGGTCAAGCAAGGACATCTGGAACCGAAGCAATGGGATTTAATAAGGGATTCTCTCTGGGTGTTTGCATTTCCTTGTAGAAAATAAAAGCAGCAGTATCAGATGGAGCTTGCTGAAGGAGAAGAAGGCAGCTGGTACTGATGATGCCCTGGAGGTTGTGTTATCTCCTATAGGGGGAAACCCTTTTTCATAGGTACCCACTTTCATCCCATTGCAGACCATTTAGAATTTTAAATCTGTTTTTCATTGTCAACCTTACAACTTAGAGCTAGGCCACACTAGCGTGTTTTTCGCTAAAATGGAATCGCGAACGCGAAATTCCCGCGGTTTCCGATGCGATTGCACGTCCTTTCGCGTTTTGGTAACACCAATTTTGGTGCGCTTAACGCATGCATTTCCATAATGCAAATGGCGAAATGCATGCCGCGAACACACAAGAATCGCGCAACATACGCGTGCGATAATGCTCGCGGTTTGGTGCGCGATTCCTGTGTGGCCTCGCCCTATACTGCCTGGGATGTATTCTACATTGCCCTGAGTAAGATGTTCACGAGAGAGATACTGTTACCTTCTGATTAAATACGTCGCTATTCCTCTCGTCCAGTCCTAAGCAATATGGCAGCTCCCTCTGAGAATTTCAACTCTGGCATAAATAGCTGTAGCTAATAATTGCATTAATCGTGCCAGTCGTTTCCTATGTGTCTAGTGGGATCACATGGCCTGTATGTGACTGTGAGCTGTTAGTGTTTTCCCCCTGGGTAGCCGTTAGCGCTGGTGTAATCCAAACATTTTCAATTGGCAATAAAAAAATGAAATCCGCTGTTCACGTTACTGCACTTCTAGATGTCGAACCATCAATCATTTGCTCTCATGCTCTCAGTCAACCAATCCCAAGTCATCCTGGTTTTATCCTTCTTTTCCCTTTAGTGCTTTGGGCTTTTGTTCCTCTTAATTCCCAAGAGGTCTAATGCTGCCTGCCTCAGAGATTGACCCTGAGAAGTTGCAGAACTTTCCATCTTGTTTCTTGAGGATCACATTTAATGGCAATGCCAGTTTAAATTCAGCAACCAATGAAATGTTCTAGAACTGCAGTAGACCAGTAAAAAGAAAGCTTGTGATTGGTTCCTCCGGCCGATAAAATAGCCCCAATTCTTTTTGTGTTTGTGACGCCTCTTCCTGCATTCAGAACCCTCTCCCTCCATTAATGCATTTTCAGATTTGGCAGATTTCTGTTCTGTTGAGCACAGGGTAAATTAAATCGAATTAAATGAAATCCTGAAAGCTAGGGGAGACTGATGCAATGTCTAGAAGAAAATTGTACTCGCGCAGCAGTTCGCTGCTTCCCTAGTGTAACAAACACCCTCGTGTCTCCAATTTCCAGATGGGAGAAGTCAGTGACTGTGGGAGGAGCCTGAGGATGTCCGTTACTCATTAGTATAATTCCCCTTTAAAGTTACAGAATAAACAGTAATATTTACTATAGAATATTTGTGCTTTTTGTTCTAAAGGAAAACTATTGCTGAAATGTACTGCATGTTTGTAGCTTTTACAGAGTGGGTCACAGACCAACATACCGACTTGCACATGCTCAGTCACCCTGTCAAGGTGGCCAGATTATATTTATTTGGTATGAGGACAGGATTGTGGGAGTTGCAATCAGGCTGTGATGTGTAATTAGTCCATTTTTGTTTACTTAATTGGTATGGACATAATGTCTTATATTCTACGTTCCTTTTATGCTGAACACTTGCACTACTGGAATTTTATTTGGGATGTGCATAGATAATATAATATTAGAGGGAATTCTGGGTGACCTGTTCCATGACCCCTCGTGCACCAGTGACACAGCCCCCCCCAGTTACAGTCCTGCAGATCAAATATGTATCAGCACCGCCCCAACACGTTACCTTACTTAATATGTCTGTTTGCTGTCTGTGCATTTAGTATGTTAACATGTTATGTAATGATGGATGCACTATATATACAAGCGCGCTTGCAGATACTGAAAGACGCGGTTGGCCATACACTACGTAAGAACTTAGACAGATGTCCAATCTTTCATAAGATAAATGTCCAATCTATCTTGAACCGCCTGCCCGTTCTTTCATACAATCAATGTGATCACAAAGTGATTGGGTCAGATAGGAACATCTCAATATAAAAAACGCTGCTTGTAAAAAGTGGTCTTAAGACATTAGGATATATGATCCATCTAATGTCTGCCTAGTGTAGGGCCATCTTAAGTGTGGGTGGACTTTATTAATGCAGGCCAAGGCAACAGCATTCAGCATCATATTGTTTGTGCCAGGTAAGATTTTTGGTCGGAGTGCCAAGCGCCAGTTAACAAATATGGCACAGGGTGCGTTTTATCCAAGGCTGGCCCCCCGCACAAGAGCGTCGAAAAAGGTTTTGCGCCCTTTTTTTTTTTTTTTTCTCCTTTAACAATCTTTTTTTATTTCCAAAGAAACCCAAGGTACATGCTCTGTGCCCATAATTGAGGATTATCAGATGACTTGGATTTAAGGACGCACTGTGTGCCCCCTTTACACGATCTCTGGTACTTCCATTAAGTTTTGGTACACATTTGCTTCACATTTTAGCTCCATCTCTGTTAACTTAAGATCCCATTTCCTACATTTACCTTTTTTTAGGCAAAGACCTTTATTAAAGAGCATGTCCACCATTAAAAGAAAAACACTGGTCACTTATGAGTTATTTGCCGCCAATCCAACCATATACCGTATTCCCACATTATAAGATGTAATTACTAACCAGTTATTTTAAGGATAATTTTGATACTCGGCATTAAATATCTGGTTAGAAATGCGAGTGCTAATCTTAATTGTTTTTTACCTTCCTGCCTGTTAGGATTTTACATTTTAAGATATTAAAGGTTTTTGTATTGTGAAAGAACACATTGAAAGGTAAAATCATACTACCGTATATACTCGAGTATAAGAGAGGTTTTTAGGCTTTAAAAAAAATCCTACCTCGACTTATACTTGAGTCACTAACTTTAAATCTGGGAGCCGCACGCTTCCTGTCTCTTCCGCATCCCTGTCTGTGCCGACGCACTACTCGGCGCCAGTCTTCCCCCGGCGCCTAGTAGTGACGGTGAGCACCTGAACATTGAGTGCGGAAGAGACAGGAAGCGTTGCGGCAGCCCTTCATCAGAACTGCTGGGGGTGGGTGGGGGTAGGTGTCAGTGCTGCCACTGAAGATTTTTGGAAACTCAACTCCCAGCAACAAAGCATGCTGGGGTTGTAGTTTCCAAACATCTGGAGTGGCAAGGAATTAGGGGCTATGTGTGGGTTCCTCTCCTTTAAAGGGCAACTAATGCCTTACAATACAGAATCTGGAGGATGGTATCTATTGTTAAATATTTGCACTTCTGATTTTGTATGTTTTGAGGCTTTAGTTTGCCCTTTAATGGACAGCAGAATTCCCATACAGTAGTCTCATACAAAGATATACGAGATTCAGCTATTACTGTATGGGAATTCTGCTGTCCTTTTAAAGGGCAAGTAAAGCCTCAAAACATATAGAAGCAGAAGCAGCAGTGGTCATAATTTCTACCCTCGACTTATACTCGCGTCAATCACTTTATAACCAATTTTTCAGTAAAATTGGTACCTCGACTTATACTCGATCGACTTATTTCGAGTATATACGTAACAGTGAAGGTGAGCTTCTTTTAATGTGCTGTGTACTGGTTTTTGGTTAACATCTGCTTTATCAGTATAAAGGATTTGTACATTCCTATACACTAGGCTAATGTTTATTTTACAATATACTTGGTCATTCATTAGCATCCTGACGTTTAGAACCATTGAAAACGGCTTCTTTTGAGAGTTTCCAACTTTAAAAGAATCCAGCTGCTCAAATCTCCTGTATCCATTGGCAACCTAATGTTAAAAATTTACCTTCATCTTCCCTCCATCTTCCCTCCTGTGTGTATCCTGGGATTTTCCTTTTCATATCCCTGACTTGATTCACTAGTGGAAACCCTTTCTTTGTACCACAGGATTTTGGCGAGCTGATAACCATATTCCTCTCCCAGAGCCCCCCACCCCTATATGGGAGTCATTTGATACTGTAATTGTGATCTCCCCCTATTCTTCTATGTTCAATGTTCCTTTTATTTTATCCGCTGTAGTATGAATAATATTACCTGTGTGGACACAAAATACATGTGTACTACACACGGCAGTGCTTTGTTGCAGCAGATTTTTTTTGTGTGCATGGAAAATTGTGCAAGATTGCACATCTATGTAACTTTCTTCCAATCTTATGATCTGTATTGAGAGATAAACATCTTCAACTTGCCCCGTAGCTGGGAAATTGTACGAATGTTGTAAGATCTTGTACGTGGTCCAAGCACGATCTGACGATCGTATGATATCGTAATATCCAATGTCCTACAACTGAATTGTTGTCATTAGAGACACCACATTGGTTTGGATCTCGTAACCAATGTAGAGTAAATTGGACACAAACATTCTTGTACATACCAGACAGATACTGTCAAAGTTCTGAGGAACTGCCTAACCTGACGGTTTCTTGCTGTGTGTGGTTAGCCCTCTGACTTTTATACCAGGATTCTCACTTGGTTGGGGGTGATGTTATCTGTCTATTCCAAAGTGTCTAATGGACCAGGTTATAAAACCTGCATCTCTCGAGTGTTATTTTAAAATGGTATTTAAAGCACCTGTGACGCGCTTAAAAGGATGCAAAGTGGGTTAGTTTATGTATCTGCCCTACTCTGGACAATTCCATTCCTGCCCAGTTGTGCCCTGTTACTAGACAAGTGTGTATTTATTACAGGACCCAAATCGATAAGGGCAGAAGATACATTGATCGATTCAGATAAACATCTAGCCTAGAACTACATCCATTGAACTTACAATGCCTTCATAATAATAATTTCTATAATTTGTGTGGCTTATTTAAAGGGAAATCCCCCCTCATTTGAAATTGTATATATAGAGAAATCACCCTCCAAACCCAAAACTACAGTAATTTAAAAGACTGGCAGATGTAGGATTACCGTGTTAAAGAATGATCATACGCTGTGATATGCACCATTATCTGATCTACTAAACAAATATACTCATCAGTAACCAATGCCTCTCTGGCTCCACTCCTCGTCTACATTTGCTTTCTGTGTCAGATATGGAAGACGTGTCAGTGACACTTACTGGGGGAGAGCTAGAGATCAGCCAGCTATTGCATGAGTATAGTGTCTCTTTAAATGTCCATGGGGTACTAGATCCATAGTGCACCACAATTTCCAGTAGTAGCAGAGATTGTGGCAGCTTACCTTTTATTCATAGTCCAAGCACACACATACCATAATGATATAATATATATATTCTCCACAATATTAGCCCTTAAATTGTGTCACTAGTGAGCAGTGCGCTCTTGTTGGGTCCTCATTACAATTTTCCTTTTGAAGACCACAATGGCTTTTCTTCCCAGAAGCGTCAGATCTCCCCGGTAGACGTAGCTGACAGCAGCTCGTTGTCCCCTCTCCTTGTTCTTCCCTGGGCTTCAGTCATTGACTGAAAAATCTTTCCACTGTGGGGGGAAAGGTTAGAGTAATGCAGGATTCACGGTATAAACAGGCAGGGGGCAGAGATAGGAGGCGGCAATGAAGGATTTTTCAGGAAGGACAAACTTAGACCAATGTTGTCTTAACCCGTTTGGCTTCTTTTGACAGAGACTTTCATTCATTACTACTACTGCTCCCAATCCCCTGGCAGGCAAAAGCCGCTCCATTTCAGGTCATGTTCTGGAAGTTGATCATTGCATACTAGAATCATATGGTGCGGATGATGTCCCGCTCACAGTGCTAGCTGGAAATACCACCATTTATATTGCTGTTACTTAGGATAGACTGCACTAGAAGCACGATTCCCCTTTAAACATTTAGTTTCTGTGTCAATAAAATCCCCCAGTTATGTGGTGTGGATATTATTGGCAGCGCCCCACTGCCCTAGTAGACTCGTTTTCTATTATGAATCCAGAGACACCGAACACCACATTCTAGAAGCCTAATATGATCTCCAGGTTTGGGGAAAGGGTGTCCAAAGTGGGGCTGAATTGTCTAATTAAATAATTTCCATAAAAAGTCTGTCTCACCCTGCATTTTTACTTATAACCCCATTGGGCGTATTTAAAATGGGGGGTCAACCTTTACCACAGGTTGTACAATGATGACCAATTAGGGCAAAATTATACTACCTTGCAGAGATGTTCGAAACGGTTGAGTTTCGTTTCCGTTTTCGAAAGTTCGAAATCGCTATTTTCGATAAAAATCAAAAAATTCAAAAATCCGGTTCCGTGAAATTCGGGAGTTCTGAAAGTTTTGTCGGGACTTGAAACTCTCAGATTCAATTCAACCCCATTCTGCTACCCTGCGGTATCCGCCCATAAAATGCTGCCATGGTCATTAACAACCTTGTATTGTTACCCACCCCGCCATTACCAACCAATTCTATCAAAATGTCTGATCCTGCAAAATGATAGATATTCCCCATTGGTATCATTTTAAAGTTCGACACTCGTGCACACTCTGAATGGCCATTTGGCACCAAGAAAGGCAATGATATCCATCTGAAAGGATCATGTGCTGTGGATTTTATGAGTGTGAAATCCTCAATATCTGTCGACATGAAGGCCATTGTTTTCACACCAGTGTTTAATTTGTGGGTCCTGCAAGGCTATGGTGAGCTTAATGATATCTAATGCTAAACGGAAACCGCAGATGTCTATTTAATCCTCAGATTTTCCGGCTTCACTGTTTTATTCTTACATCTTTCATCTTCTGCTCTCGTTCTTTACTACCATTTCAACCTTCTCATAAAGCCGCATAATCGTAATTACGAATCTTTGCTTTACGACACGGGCTTATTATTGGAAAGCATTTCATGTGACTGGTAGAAACATACAATGCAGTTTAAATACACACATCGCTTTTATAAAGAACTACCTACCATTTCTATTATCTACAACCGTTACTTCAGCTCATCTATACATGTTTATTATCAATCATCTTACAGTCTCTGCTTGTTTTAGCTACCACTCCAGCATGCTTACTGATGATCTTGAAAAGAATATCAATTGTGATTGCTGCTCACAGTGGTAAGTAGTTTAAGGCAAATGTTTACATAGTTTTTTCTAAAGTCGACCATGATCGAAGAGAGTATGACAGTCACTAACGTTCTCCTTATACTTTATGAGGCAGAATGTCAAGACTGTGTGTACTCCTATCTGTCAAAGATGACAGACAGAACCTTGCAGATTTATCCGTGTACCTTTAGGAAGAAGATGGAAGTGGACCGGCAGCGAGAAAACTTCATGATGAAAAATAGCCGATATCCAAGGCTAAAGCTGGGTACACACAGTACAATCTGTAAGACTCCTATAGATTCGGTTTTTATGTATTTTGAGGTTGAAAAGATGTATGTCCATCCATTCTAACCCAGTGCCTAACTGTTGATCCAGAGGAAGGCAAAAAAACCCACCACAGAATTATGAAGGGGAAAAATTCCTTCCTGACTCCTAGTGACAACGGAATTTCCTGGATCAACTCTACTTTATGTATCAATACCAGTAACTTGTAACATTCTTGTTTGTAGAAACTCATCCAGCTTTTTAAACTGACCAATGAACCTGCCATAACACGTCCCCTGGAAGACAGTTCCATAGCTTTAACCGTTCTCACAGTGACAAACCCTTTCCCCAACTCTACTTTATGTATCAATACCAGTAACTTGTAACATTCCTTTGTTGTAGAAACTCATCCGCTTTTTATTACTGACCAATGAACCTGCCATAACACGTCCATGGAAGACAGTTCCATAGCTTACCGTTCTCACAGTGACAAAACCCTTTCCAACTCTACTTTATGTATCAATACCCAGTAACTTGTAACATTCTTGTTTGTAGAACACATCCAGCTTTTTATTAAACTGACCAATGAAACCGGCCATAACAACGTCCACTGAAGACAGTTCCATCTTTACCGTTCTCACAGTGACAAACCCTTTCCAACTCTACTTTATGTATCAATACCAGTAACTGTAACATTCCTTGTTTGTAGAAACTCATCCATCTCAGCTTTTTATAACCAACCATGAACCTGCCATAACACGTCAACTGGAAGACATTTCCATAGCTTTACCGTTCTCACAGTGACAAACCCTTTCCCAACTCTACTTTATGTATCAATACCAGTAACTTTACATTCCTGTGTTGTAAAACTCCTCCAGCTTTTTATTAAACTGACCAATGAACCTGCCAAACAACGTCCACTGGAAGACAGTTCCATAGCTTTATACCGTTCCACAGTGCAAACCCTTTCCCAACTCTACTTTATGTATCAATCCAGTAACTTGTAACATTCCTTGTTGTAGAAACTCATCCAGCTTTTTATTAAATTGACCAATGAACCTGCCATAACAACGTCCACTGGAAGACAGTTCCATAGCTTTACCGTTACTCACAGTGACAACCCTTTCCAACTCTACTTTATGTATCAATCCCAGTAACTTGTAACATTCCTTGTTTGTAGAAACCATCCAGCTTTTTATTAAATTGACCAATGAACCTGCCAAACAACGTCCACTGGAGACAGTTTCCATAGCTTTAACCGTTCTCACAGTGACAAACCCTTTCCCAACTCTACTATGTATCAATACCAGTAACTTGTACACATTCCTTGTTGTAGAAACTCAATCCAGCTTTTTATTAAACTGACCAATGAACCTGCCATAACAACGTCCACTGGAAGACAGTTCCAAGCTTGTTACCGTTCTCACAGTGACAAACCCTTCCCCACTCTACTTTATGTATCATCACAGTAACTTGTAACATTCCTTGTTTGTAGAAACTCATCCAGCTTTTTTATTAAACGCCAATGAACCTGCCATAACAACGTCCACTGAAGACAGTTCCATAGCTTTAACCGTTCTCAACGTGACAAACCCTTTCCCAACCTACTTTATGATCAATACCAGTACTTGTAACATTCCTTGTTTGTAGAAACTCATCCAGCTTTTTTTAAATGAACCAATGAACCTGCCATAACAACGTCCACTGGAAGACAGTTCCATAGCTGTTACCGTTTCACAGTGCAAAACCTTTCCAACTCTACTTTATGTATCAATACCAGTAACTTGTAACATTCCTGTTTGTAAAACTCATTCAGCTTTTATTAAACTGACCAATAAACCTGCCATAACAACGTCCACTGGAAGACAGTTCCATAGCTTTACCGTTTCCACAGTGACAAAAACCCTTTCCCAACTCTACTTTATGTATCAATACCAGTCATTGTAACATTCCTTGTTGTAGAAACTCATCCAGCTTTTTATAATAACTCAATGAACCTGCCATAACCGTCCACTGGAAGACAGTTCCATAGCTTACCGTTCTCACAGTGACAACACCCTTCCCAACTCTACTTTATGTATCAATCCACGTAACTTGTAACATTCCTTGTTTGTAGAAACTCACCCCTTTTTATTAAACTGACCAATAACCTGCCATCCCCCATCCAATAGAAGACTGTTCCAGTTCTGTTCTCACAGTGAAAAACCCTTTCCGAGCTTAAAGTCTAACTTTTTCCCCCCAAGTCTTAAAGGATGGTCCGTTAATTATTTTTACAGTTATCATATCTCCACCCAACACCTTTTGTCTAGTGTACGTCATTTTAACATACATTTTATTTCCGTATTCGAGCTCCCTATTCCCTTTATTATTTTAGTTGCCCTTCTCCAATTTCCAATATTTCCTTTTTCTACACAGGATCCAAAAATTGAATTGCATA
Source organism: Hymenochirus boettgeri (assembly GCA_019447015.1). NCBI lineage: Eukaryota > Metazoa > Chordata > Amphibia > Anura > Pipidae > Hymenochirus > Hymenochirus boettgeri. Next base: position 37,581 of record JAACNH010002411.1, read on the forward strand.
TTCAAAATAAGGCCTTAAAGGGCATCTATAGTGGGAAAATTATTTTTTTTTCTTTCTAATGTTCTATAATTCCCCACCCCCAACCCCGTGTACCTTTATTTTCTCCCGTCCTCCTCCTCGTCCCGATAATAATAAGTTTAAAAGAAGTCAAGATTTCAATGCGCCACTCCTGCTTAAGCTGTCAAATTCTGTAATAGTGTGTCGGTGTAGTTTGTAGGCTACCAAGTTTTACTGCATGTCTCCCATGACCTTTCCTGCTTAATAAAATGCTTGGCAAATACTGGGTTAAAAACAGAAGATCAAAGGGAAGAAGATCCCCTTCCCCCCAAGCTTTCACCAATTTTTTTGCCCGTAAGGGAGATTGGGCTGCAGTAATAGAACAGGACCAGGGCTCTCTCCTACAACCACCCCCACCCTCCGCCCTCCTTATGCACTTGCTCTCTACTCTTAATTCAGAGGTGTTTTTTTGTTTACAAAGGTTAGACTGACTTGTAGGAGAATTAATGTACAGAGCGGCCTTGTTTCACAGCCGGATTTATGAACTGGGGAATGACCAGAGTGGGGAGGGGAGTGGGGAGCAGTAAATCAGAGATCTGTGTGCAAACACTGAGCCACAGAGGAAGTGGCATGAAGCAGGATGCTAACCATTTTTATGTCTGGATTAAGAGCGATGTATAAATTCACTCATTTACTTCTTTGTAAGAGGGAATTTACATTTCCTCCCTTGAATCCATACCCTCTTATACAAGACATACCATGATGGCTCTGGCTGTTGCCGCCTGCACGGCTTGCTACTTTAAGTTTGTTATCCACCAAAACTCCTAGATCTTTCCAACGGGATTCACCTTAACACAGACGCCATTTATAGTATACAGCAGAAGAAAAATTTTTAAGTCCTAAAATGCATGCACCTTCCATTATCAACATTGAATCTCTCTTGCCACTTAGGCAGCCCAATGTGATAATCTATCTATCCCCCCTGTAACATTGCACATCTCTGAAGTTTTTAATGGTCACAAGTTTTGTGTCGTCAGCAACACACAGAAACCTTGCTGACAATACCACTTCTCAATCCATTAAAACTAGATTAATAGAACGGCCCCAACACAAACCCTGGGGCAGCACCCACTTAGCACTGTTAGGTCCATTGATGAAGCCCCATTAACAACTACTCTCTGCATCCTATTCATTAACCATTTTCTATCCATGTACAAATGGTGACTCCCCAGGACCAACAGACCTTAGCTTTTCATAGTCCGCCTATGGGGGACTGGTATCAAAAGCCTTGCCCTGAATCTTCTTTTTCCCAGTAGTCTTTTGTGGCTGCATACTGGTAGCCAGGCTACCTGTATGTTCAAAATACCCATGGCTACCAGTATAAAACTTCCCATGACTACCAGCGTGCATGAAATGCCATGCTACCAGTGTGCGATGAAATGCTCATGGCTACCAGTGTGTTAAGAATGCCCATGGCTACCAGTATGTTAGAAATGCCCATGGCTACAGTAAGTAATGAAATGCCCATAGCTAACATTATGTAAGGAAATACCCTGGCTAACCAGTTGTTGATGAAATGCCCATGTCTACCTGTATGTAATGAAATGCCCATGGCTACCATTATGTATGAATGCCCATGGCTACCATTATGTAATGAAATGCCCATGGCTACTGTGTGTGATAAATGCCCATCGACCAGTATGTAATGAATGCCCCCTTGCTACCAGTGTGCGATGAATGCTCATGGCTACCAGGTGTTAAGAAATGCCCATTGCTACCAGTATGGTTAAGAAATCCCATGGACTACCAGTATGTAATGAAAATGCTCCAATAGCTACATTATGTAAGGAAATACCCATGGCTCCAGTGTGTGATGAAATCCCATGTCTACCTGTAGGTAATGAATGCCATGCACCATTATTGTAATGAAATGCCCTGGCTACCATTATGTTAATGAATGCCATGGCTACCGTGTGTGATAAATGCCCATCGCTACCAGTATGTAATGAAAAGTCCATGGCTACCAGTGTGTATGAAATCATGGCTACCTGTATGATAACTGAGCTACTGTAATGAAATGCCCTGGCTACCATTATGTATGAAATGCCTGACTACGTATGTGATAAAATTCCCATGGCTACCAGTATCAGAATGCCCATGGCTATAAATATGTAATAAAATTGCCATGGATACCAGTTGTGAGAAATGCCCATGGCTACTAGTATATATGATATTGCCAGTTGGCTACCATATATAATAAATTGCTGTTGCTACCAGTATGTATGAATGCCAATTTCTACCAGTATTATTGAATTGCTATTTGCTACCTGTTAATGAATACTGTGCTTGTGTCATAATCTGTGTATTTCTGCCTACACCTCTGTCTGTCTATTCTCTGTCTTACTATTATAGGTTTCTGCGTGTGTATCTATCTTCTGTTTGTCTATGTTTGTCTCTCTGTCTGTCGCTATAAAGTACCTAGAATGTGTAGCTTATTGGGGTGAGAAGAGAGTGTGACCTTATGGGGTGCACTGAGAGTGCCCCTGAACTTTTTTAGACCCTAGAGACGCCCCTGTTTGACAAAATCTATTCCTCCGAATCCATGCTGGTTACTACTTTATAATGTCAGTCCTTGAAACATACTCTAGACCTGTTCCCTTATTAAACTTTCCAGGATCTTCCCCACCACTGAGTTAAACTTACAGGCCTGTATTACCCCGCTGTGAAACGACTACCCTTTTTGAATATTGGAATAACATCAGCCTTTTTCCAATCCAGAGGCACACCACCGGACATGAGGGAATCAAGGCAAAAACTAA
>JAACNH010002412.1:0-40393 GCA_019447015.1 Hymenochirus boettgeri
GCACCCCCCGGCAGCTGCGTCGTTGATTGCTGAGGGCAGCCTATTATCACGGACGCGGCGGCGGCAGACGTACACTTCCTGTTTGCTCAGAAATCGGAGTAATTTGGAGATTTTTTAGTGAAACGATTTGTTGTGGGAGCTTTCTAACAATTGACAAAAACCCTTTTTATGCGGTTGGTGGTCGGGATTCGACAGGATGTACATGGGGGAATAGTGTATTAAACGGGTTGGTGTTTTATGCTAGGGGGACCCCCGGATAGCATTATTGAAAGCAGCGAGGGAGGAGGGAGGGGGCTGAGAAGGGATCAGTCGCAGCCGGACATAGACTCCGTGAGGACCACCCTCTCCCCCTTTCTGTCTGTCTGGTATGCAGGCCATTGTGTCCTATATGGACATTGCTAGAACTCTGGTGTTGGCAGTTTTGCGGACTTTTTTGGTGGGGTGCCCCCCCCCGATCTAACCACGGAGAACCAGTTATGTGAGCTGGGATGTTGGTTTTTCCCCCCGGTAAGGATTACAACTACACTACATCGGTGGGGCCAGTAGTTGGGGCCGGTGGTGAGGGGATTATAGTTTGCGGTGCTCCACTTTTTCTGTGGAACATTGTTCCCACTTCACAGTTTGTTATATACCAATAACTGTCCTACGATCCCGGTTCAAACAGGGCTTCACTAACACAGAGCCTTATTCTCTACTCAGGATAGTAGCACTAAGGATGTTATTTTAAGTGGCAGTCCTCCATCCCCTCAATTCGAGCACCAGACACTATAACTCCCCACCGAAACTCACTGTGGACACAGACTACCAATGCTAGGATGTAGTTTTTTGACCATCCTTACCTCACATCCTTCAAATTCCATTGGTCTCATCTGTAGTCCCTCGGCCTCCAATCAGTTCGCACCCAATTTTTATTTAATCTGTGCCCCATAGTTCTCACCAGTGACCGGCGTTTATTTCCGACAAGGTACCTACTCAGTCGCACACTCGCTTTTTATTCGATATCCCTTTTCCTGGCCTCCACTGTTTTTGATGCTATTGTCCTGCCCAGGGTGCTGCAGTACCTGTCTTTACCATCCGCTCTCCCTACCCCGCTTTCTTCCCTTCTCTTCCCTTTTTCACTTCCCTCCCATCGACATGTTCTTGCTTTACTTTTCCATCCCTCACACACTGCCTACGCGTTTTTTAAACACCTCTTATGTTACTACCACCTTTCAACTATGTGGCCATGCCCCCAAAACGCCCCATACTATGTTTTGTTGTCTTAAAAACGCATCCCCCCTATGTTTTACTTTTCTCTTTTCCACTTAGTCTTTGTCATTTTTCGGACTATTTCTCTTTATCGCGGCCGACACCGTGAGCTCGGTTTTCGGCAGCCGCTGTTTCCGTGATTGGAGGCTCCCCCAATCCCTCCATCCCCCTCTTCCCTCTATCGCTCACGTCACAATTTAGGGCTCCTCCCTTTCCTAACCCTTGCTGGAAAAACTTGGCGTCTATAAAAATGCTTGTTGAGGCTTTCGCATTCATCCAGGTCATGGGTTATATTGTGGTATTACAAGTAAGACAACTGACTTGAAATTGGTAGTTTTCTGTAATGGCTGTCTTTCGCGGAGCTCCCTTTATCCTTCCTCTCCGCACGCTTCGGCCGCTTTTTTTCGTCAATTCCTCAGGATTCACCCTTTTCCTCCTGAAGTGTACAAGATTTATCTGTCGCGCAATTCATCTCTGTACCTGGCGCCCCCCCCACTCCACCCACCCCCTAACCACCCCACCACAAGACAAAACCCACACCAACCCCAACACCCAATCCCAAATTAGACACCTCCCATAACGTACCAGGTGTTAAGGGTGGGATTAGAATGTGGCTAAGATGTGTTATAGGAACGCCCTAGAGGTACGGCTGTTTAAAACAGCATTGTACATGGCAGCCCGTTGGGTTTCTCGGCCCACCCCCCCCGCCCCCCCCTTGTCGTAACCCCCCAACCTCTATTTAGGGGGGGGGGGCCTTGGGTTCTCTTTATTTTCACATAAATGGCCTCCATAACACCTATCGTGAAAAAGTAAGTTCCTTTCGCCAGTATGTTCAAGGACGGGGTTTTTAAGGAGGCCACAACTCTATTACTCCCTCTTTCCTGCGCGCAGCGCTCCGGCCGTCTTGTTGCGAGAGAAATGCAAGCAGAGGGGCTGGACCGGCAGCCGCGTCTGTTTGAAGTTGGTTGAGCGGCAGCCAATACGGACGCGCTGCCGGCAGCTCCCTTCAGCGTAGGAAAGCAGAGAGGTTAAGTACGATTTGCTTGGAGCGCTAATATCCAAATAACATCGCGGTTGGGGCTGGGGGGACATGGGGAAGGCGCTCTGAAAACTACATCCCACAATACACCCGACCCACAGGGTTTAATGATAGGCGGACGGGATTAGCAGGAACAGGGGAGGTGAGAGAGGAGGGAGACCGAAAGAGCTGCCAGTCACGCATGGCAAAAGATCTACTGGGAGCCAGGTAGCAGGCAGGTACAAGGCCCTGCTAGCCTCCTTTGGGCGGCATTTTTGGAACTTTGGGGGGGGAATACAGGAGAACCCCCTATGTGAGGCTGGGATGTGAGGTAAGCGAGTTAACCTACATCTACATTGTGTTGTTTGGGGCAAGCACGTTGGTTGGGGATTAGATATGTTTTTGGGGTGGATCAACGATGCCCTTTAGCTAGCATAAATGAAAGATAAAGTTATCTATGATAGTTTTGGTTAAACAGCTAAACCACTGGCCTTTTTTCTAAACCAATTTATACATATCGATTTATATAAGAAGATGAGGACGAAAAAATGGGGCCCTTAATTAATGGGCGAGAGTTAGTTATGGAGTTTTTTTTCTTCTTTTTTTTTTCTCTTTTGATTTATGGTCTAAAATGCAAAGGTCTTGAACATATTTTTTTTCCCATTCTGTATTTAACCTCCCTCCGAGGTTATCTGCAAAGTTAGTTATGTCTTTTCTTTTCATGCTTCCCGATTCCCGATAACGTAAGGCGTGCTTTATAGCTTCAAGATGCCCCTTTAATGGCTATAAAGATGCAATGCAACTTTGTTAATCCCTGAGTGATGCCGCGGTGCACACAAAATAACTACTACACCTGGAGGTTATTAAGTAACAGCTGTCCTGGGTACCAGCATAAAATTTAAATGTATCTTTTGTAGGGATGCAGACACCCCAAGTTCACGATGCTTATCCCAGGCCTCGTGTCTTAGGTGGTTCGCCTGATTTGTTTCCTCCCAGGTCGTGTACGGATTAGTCTGTGCGCTGGATTTGGACAAAAAGGTGATGAGATCTCTTACAATTTCAAAAAAGGTAATTGGTGTACACGTCTACAGGTAATTACACACGCCATGCTACTGTTTTTAACTTTATTTTTTTTTAAAGTATGTTTCGCCATTGACCTTTATAAAGTCGTACATACAGCATGTGATTGTTAGGAGGATATAACACTATTGTCAATACTAACTTGACTTGGCGTTATGAGGAATGAGTAGGAAATTTGGACTTGGCACCCCCCCCCCCCCCCTTAGCAATAGACGTACCAACGCACCAAATTATAAAAAATAGAATAGAGGCATTTGATACAGCCCCCAAGGCGACAATGTATAAAGCTAATGGTTGTTTGGCTGCCGCTGGTCGGCCATAAATTGCCTTGTACATGATTTGTTAGATCATCTATTCATGTGCACTAGGTTGGATAGATTATGCAAGGCGATTAGTATTGATAAGACTAAAGTTCTGGGGTTGGCTCCACAGCGTTCTGTGGTCTGGGGCCACTTTAGTTAAATTCAGTAAGATATGTTAGCAAGGTCTCTGCTATTTCGCCTCTCGATGGACACAGAAACTTGGTCGACACCATTGACAAGCTACAGATGACCTGTGCAAGCATTGAGTGAATCTAGGTAGACTTCACATGGGCTCGCTAAGTGGGAGATGAGACCTTCATGTGATTAAATGTAGGTGATAAATTTGCAAACATATTAATGCCTGCTTATACTTAAAATGGCGTGCTAAGGAATCTCTATGGAAAAAGGATCTTGGAGTTTTAGTGGACAACAATGTCCAAATGTAGCAATCTATGCCCATGTAGCAGGAACAGCTACAGCCAACAAAATGACTGTCTCTTAGTAGAAAGAGGGGGATGGACCCTCCTATATATATATAAGTGTGGTGTGTTTAGTTCAAAACAGTCACGGCTGTTGGTACTACTGTTTGTCAGTTTCAAGCTTTGGATACAACAAGTTTCCACACTTAATGTTATATAAAAACACTCAACCTTATCTAGGCATACAACTCAACATTCCCTCTTTATAGTGAACTTATAGAAACACCATGGTGCAGAGTGCAGGGGAAGATTAATGAAGTGAACCTGGCTTTAGTCACAGCCTGTGCAATGTATTCTCAACCTCCTCCCTTAAACTTATTAAAGGGGGGATTGTTTAGTAAAAAACTATAGTATTGTATTTTACATTGTAAAATCGAGTTTTCCTGTAAAGGAGCTGAAAGTAGTTAGTTCAATATTAAGATAATTTTATCATGATGTTATACATAATCATTGCTGCCCAAGATATGCCGTTTTTATAAACCTATTTTAAAATAGTCCTGGTGTGGTGTGTGTACTATATTACCATATCCAGATCTAACAAGTAATATATGACAATGACAATCATCAAGGCAGCAATGAATGTCACAACAACGCATGGTTACCTAGATAATGGTTGAACTACCAGTTTACGGATTTTTTACCAGACAAAGTTTCTCATAGCATTTATTGCTGCACTGAAAGATGTCAGTTTGGTAACACCTAACTAACTTTTCTAGTAAGGGATGTTGGAGTGTAGTTCCTCACAACATCAAACAGGGACAATGAAAAAAATGTGTTGTAGGAAATATTTATTCCTGCCAAAATTTGGGTGCAATCGCGCACTTTTTTACTACAGCCAATTTTACTGCCGATCCAATGTGATGTTTTAAAAGCACACTAGTGTGGCCCCCCCCCCCCCTGCATAGTCACTGTGGACAATCAGTAGGCTTGCTGCCATGAGATGCCTGCATGTGCAGCCTCTGATTTGATACGTTATTTTTTTTACACAACCTCCACCCCTCCAGACTGTGCTCTGCAGTTCACAAACATTGCAAACTCCACTCAGTGCCGGCCGGATCTTGCATTGAAAGATGCATGCGCTACGAGGCGCTTGTAAAATAGGTTATGAACTAACCAAATTCCAATCTAGAGAACCTTCAATTTAAAGTTATGAAAAAAGGGAGTGCAAAAGAAGCAGATTTCTGATAACCTCCAACATTACGCACTTGTAATAATTATCTCGTCGAGGAAATTGCCCACCTTGGCGCAATTCCTCCCAGCTTTACGCTGTGCTACAGCAATGTCAATCATTACCCTCCCTTTATGCTTGAGCTCTTTGCACTATGTTGTTTATGTACTGCATCTTTGCTTGGAGGGCCTGTTTCTGTCCTTACCCTTTGCCCCTCTGTTGCCGCATATTGAGATTAATTGACATCATTATCCTGTTAATACACATCACCCCCTCTCCCAAACACTCCACAACAATGTCCTCTGTCCCCGGTTTCCCTCTCCTTTCCCTCTCCCCTCCGTGCGATGACGGTCTGTGCCAATACGTTACTCTCCTGTCTTATCTACCAACTTGAACGAGAGTAAATCAACTTACCCTTTTACCAGTCCTTGCAACCCGACAGCATTTTCTTGGCAGCACATCGCGACGTTAGAAGGTACTGTTTTCACCGGTCCCACCCAGATAACATCACCGCCTACTCGACGTCACACCTCCAGCCAAATTTGTTCTCCTCCAAATCGCCCCCCTACTCTACGTAGATCACACCAACGAACCCCCACACCAACCTATCACCCTCTTTATGACTGGCAAGTGAATACGATTTATGTTCTCATTTGATCGTGCAAGGGTATTGCCGGGTTCTTTTGTCCGGTTGTCACTGTAAGAATGTTAACAACCCATGTGACTGGACTACTGCGTATCGTCTATGCATACAAGAGTAGGGTCCCTACTGCTTCACTACCCAACGCAAACAAACGCCAAGGACTATATGACAACGCTTGTGACTGATATTGATTAATGCATTATGGAGGGATAGAAGGCGATCATTTTACTGATAGTTTGGACAAGATGGCATCTCTTATTGAACCCTCAACACACCCGATATTAAAAAAAAAATTATTCGCCCCCACCCTGCCATCATAGTTCATTTCTATTTATTTTCCAGAACCTTTCTTTACTTTTCCTAACACATATATGCACTCTCCGTAACATTTTCGCCGCAGGTTAACTATAAGTGTAATAAGTTTGTGTTTGAAAGTTTTAAGAATTCCTGATTTGGAAGAACGCGTCCTCCCCCTGCGGTACTAGAGATCCCTTGGACCCTTAAATCGAACCCAGGTCATACACACCACCTCGCACCGGACTGAGCTCCTCCCGACGCCTCTATCTTATGACTTTTTACATCCACCATCCCATCGGGTGGCTATTCCCGCAGTCCCCCCTGCACCAGCTCACCACACCCAGGACTAACACACCTGACAGGGTCCGACTTCAGTCCCAGTATCCATCCCACCAAGTCAAGTTAGCTTTTGCCGGACGACCATTAACCCCCTGGACTGCACATTTGCCCGCTGAAGGCGATCGTCACCCCGGCGCCCACCCCCTACCCTCACCACGCCACCTTCTCACCAACCCTGCCAGGAAGCTGAAAGGGCAAACGGTGGGATGTCTGCCGAAACCAAACCCAAGTCGCGCCCTCCTACCTAAGGAAGTCAGTAGTAAACCGCACTGCAATTGGACAGGTTAAGGTCATTAGAATTAGAATGGACAAAAATATTGCTTTATTCTTAAAGTATATGTTTTGCCGCAATCCTTTATCTTTATTCATGATTCCTTTATTATGCTCATCATCTCATGGATTTTTTTATATACACAGAAGAGCTCACCCTTTTCCAGGATGCTCTCTGGATTAAATTAAAGGAGAACTGTTGTCGCAAAACAGGGAGTTTAAATGAAAGGTCGGTTCCTACCTAAATGAGCCATTCAACCACCTCTCCATACGTGCTCACAGCCCAAGATATAACGAAAATTACTGACCAGAAAGTTAATGGTGGAGCTGGACATGTGACATTCCTAAGTCTTCTCCTGCCACAGTGCGCCGGCGAGCACAGCCTCAGAATCTCAGTGTGTGAGGGAGACAGAAATCCTCCTCCTCTCGCGTGGTGAAGGACCTGCAGCCTGCGAGAGAAGGTAAGGGAGGGAATCAACAGCCCGTCTCTCTCAACTATGATGAAAACGCCTTTCAGGACGAGTTTTCACTGTGCCTGAAAAAGCTGTTCCCACAGAGTTTTGGGGGTGGGTTTAGGGTGGCGTGTCAGAGTGGACCTACCTCAGCCACCCGTGAGCGGGTGGGGCTTAGGCACCCCGCGGGTGGCGGGGCCAGGGGCACTCGCCTTCGCCGGAGTGGGCGCAGGGGCTGTATAAGGGAATGGGCCAAGGGGGCTTTGCAATGGGAGGGACTGGGGTCCATGAGTGGGAGGCCGGACATGGGGGGCTGCAAAGTGGAGGAGGACACAGGGCACGATGATGACAGTCAGGAAGCAGGAAGGCAGGAAAAGTGCAGGGGGGGACATGGTGATGCTGCTGCATATCACCAGAAAAAATGTAAATATCTTCAAAACTAGGATACCCAACTAGATAATTGGTGGTGGTAAAAGCAAGAGAGATATCTTGACTCTGAGCAAGGTTATAAAACAGGGAAGAAGCTGGCGGCTGGCCGGTATGTCGAGGGTGTGCTTGACGCGCCTATCCTTTTCTTTAATCTAGCCAGTTAGGCACCAACAGGTAAGGACTTAATGGAGAACTTTCTTTGACTTTGTGCGTTCACTTTGTTTTGGGGACACTTTAAACATGGCAAGAGATCACATATATTGTAATCTATGTATACAGAGGTGTATGTGTTATTGAAATGTTGGTAGAATTATTAATTTAAGTGTGTGTATGTGTGTATAGAGTGCTATAGAATTAACCACACAGGGCATCCCTTATCAGCTTTCCTATCTAGATCAGTTTATATGTTTTGATTGTAAAGTGACAATAAGTATAATATATTCACATTTCGGGGTAATTGGGGGCCTACCTGGAGGACATATGTCTTTATTCAACTGCAAATACTATACTATAGTATGCCTATGATCTATATAGGAATCTTTTCCTCACTTATCTACGTTTTCTAAAAATTTCGATACAAATATTACCTCTAAAACTAAACCCACAAATAAGTTGGCATATGATAGCGCCCTGGAAGTAGACCTGGAAAGGGGTACCCCCCGACCCTGATAGCTGGAGATAGAATCATTCTCCCCCCTCAAACACTCCAAACGCTACCGTTTTGATTGTAGACAAACTCATATCTAACCAAAAATTCCCTGATGTAATTTTTATCTTACTTGTTGTCCTGCACAATAGTATGTCCATGCTGATGGCCGCGGTATCCGAGAGGATAATTCCGTTGTATCGTCTCAATTTTTCCAACCCACCACCTGCCAGTATGTTTCTGCTATACTGTGGCGCTCCCACACCCCCAGGAACGACACCCAGTTTGGGCGAATGCCTCCCGCCAGCTGGACATAGGTGTAGGGTGCACCATCCACCATTAGCCGCCCACAATTGGTCTACCTGCATGCGCGCACGCATGCCCGGGGTCTGCATTTGCCCCGTAAACCTTCCACCCAAAACTGCTATAAACGATTGTGTACCTGATGGGCGCGTACTGTAATCACATTCTCGTGTGTTCCCGCTTAAATATACAAGGTAGAAACCTGTAACTGTTACCTGGAGCTCCAGTACGTAATCTAATTTGTTCGTAGCTCCGGATATGATGTTCATAGATTCCCATAGAAAATACCCTTCCGGAGTGCACAACCTCAAACTGCCAACACCCACCAAACCTCTGATCCCAGGAACAAACACCTAACACGGCCCAACACACCCCTTCTTATTGACCTCAGCCCTCCCCTTTCTGAGTCCCATTCGCGATCCCTGGCTTCAAGTTTCTATGACCAAGCCTCATACTGGGCCCTACCGGGCGCAAAAAACTGCAACACGAGGTCCCAGGAACAAATTGGAATCAATTAGAATATCTACTCAGACCCGAGACAGACTGCTTAGAGTGACCGCACCGAACACCCTCGGCCCGCTCCGGCCGATCTGGTAAACCAGCAGTACAGATTTGAACCTAACTGGTAATAACTTAACTTAAAGTGAAGATAAAGAAATTAATTTGACTCTAGAAAATGCGTCCCCGCATACCAAGTCTTTCCCACTTCTACCAGTTAGTCCAATTCGAATGAGCCAGTTCCTTTGCCCCCTTCATAGATAAAACTCTTTATATATCTACTCTGGTTTCATACTCCCTTTAGTTTTATAGATGTTTCTTATGCTCTATGCACTGCTTTTGATCTATCTGCCCTTCTTCTGACTTTTCTTACCAAGTAGTAGGCGGTATGCCTTTCCCCCCCCCCCCCCCTCATGCTCATCTGGGTGCGCCCTCTGTCAGCATTCGTGCGCACCCTCCTTCACGGGTCATCCCCCTCTCTACCAAACCCAATTTGGAGGAGTAGGCACCGCAACTCATTTCTCCCCAACCTTGCAGGCCGGCTATCTCAACACTAGTGCCGTTGCTCAGCTTTCGTGCCCCCTCGGTTTAGTGATGTTTCCTTGTCGCATCTCCCCCCCACTCGCAGGTCTATGTGCCTCGGCCTGTCCGCCACAGTCGTGTCCCACACCTAATGTCTTTCACTGATGTACCCTGATAAGTGGCTTCTTCCACTCCCATCGACAGAGCACAGCCCAGCCTCAGCATGCTGGCCCGGCTCGTAGTTACCGGCCTGTCGTCAACCGTCCCCTTGCCCGACCCACAACCCCCCGGTCCCTTGTAACCGCTCCTTTGGCTTCCTCTTCTCGGTTAATCACCCCCCGCCCCCCCCCCCCTACCCCACCATCAGCTGTGTCCCTGATACCACCCTGCGGAGACAGACCTGCAGACTCTCCCCCCACAACTTGTCCTGTGGAACACTATTTAATCACCTGTACAGGTACACTCGCCTACCGTTGCGCGTCTCGGTTAGACCCCCCAACTCTCCCCCCCGACCACGCCACGGGAACCCTTGAACACCCCACGTCGCTGTCACTTCCCCCCCCACATACCCTGTTAAAATGCTCTCTACCCACCCCCACCCTGGGAGGCTCCCACCTTCCGCCGCCCCTTCCTGCCCTGATCCAGCGTACTCCCATCATTACTGGCCCCTGGTGACACCGGCGACCCCGCCCACCGTAGCCCTCGTCGTTGTACTCTGCCCCACACCCGCCCCCTGCCCGCCCCACAAGAGCCCCCCCCCCACACACTGACAGCAGTTCGCGATGCCTCCTCCCCCCCGCACACACCACGCCCATTTTGCTTCTCTCTAGAGGGAACCACCTTCCCATGTCCGGGGTCCGCGGTCGCGGGTGCCCCTCAATCTATCATTTTGTTTGGGTGCCCAGGTCTTCCCTGTCCTGCCGGTCCCCCCCCAGACAAAACTCTCACCAACCCAAGTTTTTTTCCCCTTCTGACCCACAACCACCGCTTTGTCGGCTCCCCAGTGCCCCCAGTTCCACATCTGACCCCCCCGCTGTGGGACACCCTTGTTCGTGAGTTTGCTTTCCTATTATTTCTTTTTGCTCGACCAGACACTAGAAAGTGACATTTGCCAACCGACCACCGGACCCATCACACCCCTTTCCACCTTATCTCGTTGCACTCTGATCACCCCCGCGCATCACCACACCTCAACCCAGCTAGTACGGGTTGTCCACCCAAAGGCATTTTTTTTCTGTAGTGGTTCCGGCCTCACAGGTTTCCCCACCTCACACACGACGTCAACACTCACAACACACACAACCTACACACCAGTGCCCCCCGAACACGTGTCTACATCCACCCTACCCCTCCGTTAAACACCACAGAACCACATCCTAATGCCCTCCAAGCACACTCGAGCGACAACCCCACCTCCACCGCACATCCATCCCGCATACACGGGCCACCCGACACCCACAGACTCTCCCAGCCCACCAATCCCCCCGAGGACTGTCAGCTATTGCGCAGAAAACCACCAACAAAAAAATGCGTATGGGTAAGTAATGTTTAATGCTTACGGTGGTAAGGGTGGGAGGGGCGGTCACCACTACCTAAGAAAAGATTTCATTTTTATAAGATTACCCTGCACAGAATGAGGATCCAAGGTAGGCATGGCAGGGAGGCCTACCTCCCTTCAGAAGTCCTTCAGTGAGGAGCCCAAGGACGAGGCAAAACAAAAAACCTTTTTATACACAGGCCAGGCCCACTCGTTCCGGGAATTTTTAATAGGAACGCATGCGAGAACATAGGCCCCCCCACACCACCCCCACGCAGACCCCCTGGAGAAAGGTCTCAAGCAGGGCCATCTGCTAATGAGGCCGTGGGAGCAAGTTGTGCGGAGCGGACCCTGTCTTGCCCTGCGGGAAGCGCAATGCGCAGTTGTGGGGTAAGGAATTAAATCACTCTGCAGAGTTGCGGCGCAGCAGCAGCACCGGGTGGAGAAGGAGGAGGAAGTTCCCGGATCGGATTTAGAAGCGGCCAGTGTGAAGGGACACTAGCTACCGATAACTTCAAGCAGCGTCAGTTATGTAGGCGGGACGTCAGCTACTCAGCTTCCTTGTCTCAATTTCCTGTGAAGGAAGGAAAGCCCGGTCTGTGGGCGGAGAGGGACTGAGAAGAGCGAGGTGTACGTTGCTTCAATTCTGATGTGAAAGTCCCCTGGTTCTCTGTGCTGTAACTGTAAGTAGCTGAAGCTCCAGTTCGCTGAAATAGGAGAGAGACTGGGGTTCCTTGTGCCAGTTGCTAAAGGGCTGCCTGGGACCTGGTCAGTAGTAACACCAAAGAGTTACTGTGGCTGGCCCCTAGCTCCACCTTTACGACACTGGTGTTCGTAAAGGTGGAGCTGGGGGCCAGCCAGGGAAGGTGCTTGCCCCAATTAAGGCAGAAAACAGCGATTGTTATAGGGTCTTATAGGGTCTGCCTGAGGGATTAGGCTAATAAGTGGGGGTATAAGGTATAAGGCT
The DNA here is from genome assembly GCA_019447015.1 of Hymenochirus boettgeri. Classification (NCBI taxonomy): domain Eukaryota; kingdom Metazoa; phylum Chordata; class Amphibia; order Anura; family Pipidae; genus Hymenochirus; species Hymenochirus boettgeri. The sequence goes on from JAACNH010002412.1 coordinate 12,199, forward strand.
GGGGGCCCCCCGGGTGGGTGGGTGTTGGAATAACAAATAAGTATGTAGGTATTCATTTGTTGTGATAAGAAATGCCAATAATAAATTATGGGGTCATATTTTATTAATAGATTATTTGATATATTAATGGATTGATCATTCACTTTGAAATTGATAGCATGTATAACGGATAGGTAGTGTGTTAGTTGCAGTGTGTGTTGTACAGTATGTGTGAGAGAATATATGTACAGTATTGTGAGAGAATACATATGTACAGTAATGATGAGAGAATATAATGTACAGTATGTGTTGAGAGAATATATAGTACAATAGGTTTTGTGAGGAAAATATATATGTACAGTAGTGTGCGAGCGTATATATGTAAGTATGTGTGAGAGTATATATGTACAGTAGGGTGAGAAGATATATATGTACAGTATGGGTGAGGAGCATAATGTACAGTATGGGTGAGAGAATATATATGTACAGTGTGGGGAGAGAACAATGTACAGTATGATGTGATGGAGAGTGTATATGACAGTATGGGTGAGAACTAATATGTACAGTATGGGTGAGAGAACATATATATGTAGAGTATGGGTGAGAAAATATATTATGACAGTATGGGTGAGAGGAGTATATATGTACCAGTATGTGAGCGGACTTATACTTGTACAGTCCCACTGGGTGAGCAGAATATAACTGTAGAGTAGGAGGTTAGTAGAGAATATATATGTACCGTAATGGTGAGGAGAGTATATAGTACAGTATGTGGAGAGACTATATATGTCCAGTAGGGACATCCCCCACCCTGCCCGCCCGTGCCCGAACAACATATATATGTAGAGTATGGGTTAGAGAATCTATATGTACAGTATGGGGAGAGAGTAGTATATATTGTACAGTATGTGAGGAGACGATTATATGTACGTAATGGGTGAGAGAATATATATGTAGAGTATGGGTTAGAGAAATATATATGTACAGTAGGGTGAGAGAGAGTATATTTGTACAGTATGGGTGAGAGAATATATATGTAAAGTGTGGGTGAGAGAACATATGTACAGTATGTGGAGAGCGTGTATAGTACAGTATGGGTGAGAGGACTATATATGTAATATGGGTGAGAGAAAGTATTTTTTATTTTTAATTTTTGTACAGTATGGGTGAGAGAATATATATTGTACAGTATGGGTTGGAGGTCTACAGTATATGTTTGAGTGCATATTTTCACCTAGTGTGTGAGAGTGTGTATATGACAGCATGTGTGTATGTGAAAGAGTTTTTCCAGCCAATTAATTTTTTAAATCATTTACCAGTTTTAGTGGCCAGTTATTTACCTTTTTCTCATTTTAATGGCTAAAAGGTTGTTTTTTTGGGGGGGGGGGATATTTGACCTTTAAAGTGGGGAGGTTGGCCTAAAGCAAAAGCTGTGTCTTGTTTGAATCCAAAAAGGTTTGTACCTAGATTTCTTCATTAAGTGTTGGTAGCTATGCAGTGGTGGAACATGAGCTAAAGAGGGAACAAAACTATGAGTGTATCAAGGGGTAATGTGAGGGGTGACTGGGAGAGAAGAGACTGCAGGAGAGACGAGAGAGTGAGGATAGAGGATGAGAATGCAGGAGAAATAGAGGTTTTTGAGGAGATATAGGATAGAGGACGTTGGAGTGCGAGAGGGAGTAAGGAGAGAAGAGGATAAAGATGAAGGAGAAAGAAAGTGTGAGAGTAGAGAATAACACTGCAGGGAGAGAAAAGTGGGTGAGATAGAGATAAAAGACTGGAAGGACAGGAGATTTGAGAGATAGTGATATAGACTGCAGAAAAGAGAAGATAAGTGAAATAGAGAATAGAACAACGGAAAGAGAGGAATGTAAGAAAATGGAGGGACGACGCAGGAGAAGAGCAGCTAGGGTGAGGATAGAGGATAGACACTGCGGAGAGAGCAGTGTGAGAGAGAGAGGATAGAGATGCAGGAGAGAGAGTGAGAGATAGACGAGTCTGCAGGAAAGAGACGTGGTGAGAGATAGAGGATAGCCAACTGCAGGAGAGGAGACGGTATGTGTGTGAATCGAGAATAGAGAGGCAGGCAAAGAGAGAATGTGAGAGATAGAGGAAAGAGGAGAGAGCGACTGTGAGGATATGTTAAGACACTTTGCAGGAGAGAGAGAGGGTGGAGAGAGAGGATAGAGACTGCAGGAGAGAAAGAGGAATGTCAGAGATTGGCATATAGAGACGGCAGAAGAGCGCGAGAATGAGAGATTAGAGATAGAGAACTGCAGAAAGGAGAGAGTGTGAGAGATAGAGGATAGAGACTGCAGGAGAGTCAGAGAAGTGAGCGAGAGAATAGGACTGCAGGAGAGAGAATTTGAGGAAAGATTATATAGACTTCGAGAGAGAAAGAATGTAAAAATAGCAGATAGAGAATGCCAGAAAAAGATAATTTGAGAGATAGAGGATAGCACTGCAGGAGAGAGAGGATGTGAGAGATAGCGAATAGAGGACTGCAATGTGTGAGGATAGAAACTGTAGGATAGATAGAAATGTGAGAGATAGAGCTAAAGACTTGCGGAGAGCGGATGTGAAAGATAGAGAATAGAAGACGCAGAAAAAGAGAGAGAGAGCGTGTGAAGATAAAGGGTTAAGGACTTGCAGAGTAGTAAGAAATGGTGTGAAGAGATTAGATGATAAGACTGCAGGAGAGTGAGAGAGGATGTGAGAGATAGCAAATAGAGACGTAGAAGAGAGAGAGTATGTAAGAGATAGAGGGTAGAGACTGCAGGAGAGAAGAGAACGGGTGTGCGAGATGAGTAGAGAATAGAGGGACAGAAGTACATGGGTGTGTGAGAGAAAAGGATAGAAGAACTGACAGAAGAGAGGGACTGTGTAGAGTACAGTGTAGAGACTATAAGGTGAACTACTGTATAGAACATTACTATCTGTTCTCATGTATGGGACCATTACTGCCTGTTCTCACGTATAGGACCATTACTGTCGTTCTCCACTGCTATGGACATTACTGTCGGTTCTCACTGTATGGGACCATTACTGTCTGTCTCATGGATGGGACCATTATGTCTGTTCTACGGTATGGGACCATTACGGTCGGTTATCACTGTATGGGACCATTGACGGTTCTGTTCTCACTGGTATGGGAACCATTACTGTCGTTCTCACTATATAGGACCATATGTCTGTTCTCACTGTATAGGACATAATGTCTGTTTCACGTATAGGACCATGACTGTATGTTCCCACTGTATGGGGACCATTACTGTTGTTCTCACTGTTATAGGGACCATTACTGTCGTTATCAATGTATAGGACCAGTACTGTCTGTTCTCACCTGTATGGGACAATTACCCACCTGTGTTCTCACTGTATGGGTGGGGGAAAACCCCATACTGCTGTTCTCATGTAGGGACCATTCCTGTCTGTCTCCAATGTATGGACCATACTGTCTGTTCTCATGTATGGGACCATTACTGTCTGTTCTCACTATATAGGACCATACTGTCTGTTCTCACTGTATAGCCGAACATTACTGTCGTTTTCACGGTATTAGGACCATTACTGTCTGTCTCTCACTGTATGGGACCATTATGTCTGTTCCTCACTGTATAGGACCATTACTGTCTGTTCTCACTGTATAGGACATTACTGTTTGTTCTAAATGGATGGGGCCATTACTGTTGTTTTCAGTATAGGACCATGCTGTCTGTCCTCATTGTATGGGACCATTACTGTATGGTCTCAATGTATGGACCATTACTGTATACTTATGGGAACGTGACTCTCTGTTCTCACTGTATTGGAGGCCAGATTACTGTATGTTCTCACTGTATGGGACCTTTACTGTCTGTTCTCATGTATAGGACCATTACTGTCTGTTCTCACATGATAGGACATTACTGTCTGATTCTCACTGTATGGGACATTACTGTCTGTTTTCACGTATAGGACATTACTGTTGTTCCCACTGTTTATGGGACCATTACTGTCTGTTTTCACTCAAATGGCCATACTGTCGTTTTCACTGTGTATAGGACCATTACTGTCTGTTCTCACTGTATGGGGGACCATTATGTCTGTTTCCACGTATGGGACCATTACGTGTTCTGTTCTTCACTGTTATAGGACCATTATGTCTGTTCACACTGTATGGGGCCTTACTGTCTTACTGCTATGGGGCCGTTACTTTTCTCTGTTCTCACTGTATTGGACCATTACTGTCTGTTTCACTGTATGGACCTTTACTGTCTGTTCTCACGGTATTGGGACCATTACTGTCGTTCCCCTGTATAGGACCATTACTGTCTGTTTCACTGTATGGGACCATTACGTTGTTCTCACTGTATGGGACCATTACTGTCTGTTTTCACTGTATAGGACCGTATGTCGTTTTCACTGTATAGCGACCATTACTGTCTGTTCTCACTGGTAGGGACCATTACTGTCGGTTCTCACTGTATGGGACCAGTTACTGCGGTTCTCAATGTAATAGGACCATAAGGTCTGTTCTCACTGTATGGGGCCATTACTTGTATTACTTGTATGGGACCGTTACTGTCTGTTCACACTGTATGGGACCATACTGTCTTAACCCGTTATGGCCGTACTCTCGGTTCTCACTGTATGGGACCATTAATTCTGTTTTCACTGTTAGGGGACCTTATGTCGTTCTCACTGTATAGGACCATTTATGTCTGTTCTCACTGTATAGGACCATACTGTCTGTTCTCACTGTAGGGACCATTACTGTCTGTTCTCACTTATGGGCCATATGTTGTTTTCACTGTATAGGAACATTACTGTATGTTTCACGGTATAGGACCAATTAATTGTCTGTTTTCACTGTATAGGACATACTGTCTGTTTTCACTGTATGGGACCATACTGCCTGTTCTCACGTATAGGACAATTACTGTCTGTTCTCACCTGTATAGGCACCCATTACCTGTCTGTTCTCACTGTAGGGACCAATTACTGTCTGTTCTCACTGTATGCGGACCATTACTGTCGTTCTCACGTTTATGGGGACCATTACTGTCTGTTCTCACTGTATGGCGACACACCCATGTACTGTCTGTCTCACTGTATGGACCATTCCTGTCTGTTCTCACATATAGGACCATTACTGTCTGTTCTCATTGCCTAAGGGCCATTACTGTCTGTTTTCACGTATAGGACCATACTGTCTGTTCCACTGTACGGGGACATTTACTGTCTGTCTCACGTTAGGAACATTACTGTTGTTCTCACGTATCAGGATCATTACGGTTTGTTCGAACTGTTATGGGGCCATTACTGTCTGTTTCACTGTATGGGACCATTGATGTCTGTCCTCATTGTATGGACCATACTGGTCGGGTCCTCACTGTATGGGACCATTCCTGTCTTACTGTATGGGACCGTTCTCTCGTTCTCATGATTGGAGCATTACTGTCGGTCGCCACTGTATGGGACCGTTACGGTCGTTCCTCACTGTAAGGACCATTACTTCTTGTTCTCCAATGTATAGGACCATTCCTGTCTGTTTCTCACGGTATGGGACTACTGTCTGTTTTACTGATAGATCATTACTGTCTTTCCCACTGTCTGGGACCATTACTGTCTGTTTTCACTCAATAGGACCATTACTGTTGTTTTCACTGTATAGGACCATTAATGCTGTTTTCACTGTATGGGACCATACTGTCGGTTTCACTGTAGGGAACAGTACTGTCCTCCTCGTTTTCCACTGGGATAGGACCATTACGGTCTGTTCACAATGTCATGGGGCCATTACGTCTTACTGTATGGGGCCGCGTTTACTCTCTGTTCCACTGTATTGGACCTTACTGCTCTGTTTCAATGTATGTGGACCTTGATGCTCGTCTCTCACTGCTATAGGGCCATTACTGTCGATTCTCACTGTATTATAGGCACCATACTGTCTGTATCACTGTATGGGACCATTTATGTCTGTTCTCACTGTATGGGACCATTACTGTCTGTTCACTCTGTATAGGAGGACATTAACTGTATGTTTTCACTGTATAGGACCTTACTGCTCCCTGTCTCTGTCCACCTCGTATGGGACCCGTTACTGCTCCTCCTTCGTTCTACCCCTGTATGGGACCCCATAATGTCTGTTCTCAATCTCGCCAGATCAGGGACCACCCCCATTACTGTATCCGTGCTTCCAATGCCCTTTTTTTATGGGGGCCATTACGTCTTACGTGTATGGCGACCGTTATGTATGTTCACACTGTATGGACCATACTGTCTTACTGTATGGGGACCGTTCCTCTCTGTTTCCACTGTATGGGACCATTACTGTCTGTTCTCACTATATGGGACAATTACTGTCTGTTTTCACTGTATGTGACCTTACTGTCTGTTCTAATGCCCGTATAGGACCATACTGTCTGTTCTCATGTATGGGACCATTACTGTCTGTTCTAACTGTATGGGACCATTACTGTATGGTTTCACTGTTGGGACCATACTGTCTGTTTTCACTGTGGGACCCTACTGCTTGTTTCCACGGATGGGACCATTACTGTATGTTTTCACTGTAGGGACCATTAATGTCTGTTTTCACTGAATGGGACCATTACTGTCTGTTCTCACTGTATGGGACCATTACTGTCTGTTTTCACTGTGATGGGAACCATTACTGTCTTTTTCACTGTATGGAGGACCTTAACTGTCGTTCTACTGTATGGGAACATTACTGTCTGTTTTCAGTATGGGGACCATTACTGTCTTGTTTTCCACCTGATGGGACCATACTGTCTGTTTCACTGATCGGGACCTTTACTGTCTGTTTTCCACTGTATGGGACCATTACGTCGTTTCATGTATGGACCATTACGTCTTTATCCACTGTATGGGGACATTACTGTCTGTTTTCACTGTATGGGACATTCCTTACGTGATGTTTCTCACTGTATGGGACCGTGCGGGGTCTTTCTCACTGTATGGGAACCGTACGGTCTGTTCTCAATGTATGGGGACCTTAGTCTGTTCTCATGTATGGGACCGTTACGGTTCTGTTCTCAACTGTATGGGACCGGTTACGGCTTTTTCTCACTGTTATGGGACAGTTACCGCTGTTCACGGTTAGGACCGTTACTATCTGATCTCACTGCTCATGGGACCGTTACTGTCTGTTATCACTGTATGGGACGTACTGGTCTGTTCTCACTGATGGGACCGGTTATGTCTGTTTTCACTGATAGAACCATTACTGTTGTTCTCACACTGTATAGAAACATTACTGTCTGTTTTAAACTGTATAGGACATTACTGTTGTTTTCCCTTATGGGCCTTTACGCCTGTTCTCCACTGCATGAGTGGTACGACATTGCTCAACCAACATACTTTGTGCAGATGTATTTTTTAAAAGGCATTCATATGGTTAGATTAGCTTTCGATAGTTGGTTTAGGTTAGTATAACGTTCTTAGGGGCCCTATTAAAAGAGTCTACCTGACCTCGGGTGGAAGGTTCTTTTGGGCAATTCTTTTTCTCTGGAATTATGGTGTGGATAAATGGCTATTTAAAGAATGACAACCAAATCGTGGCAAGTTCAAAATGACAAAGGCCCACTAGCGCCTCACACACCCCACAAACAACCAGCACACAACAAACCACGGCCAAAGTGACATGCTACTTGTTTGGGGTTGTTTGTATTTTACAACACCCCCCCCGAGTGTGTTTAAACTTAGTCTCCATACTGCTCAACCACCCTCATAACTACTATAAAGCACATGCACACATAGTTTCACGCTAAAGGTGTGTAGATTTACATTACTGCTATTTATTTCTATATTAATGAAGTGACATTGGCATTTAAATAATAAAAGATCAGCCCCTACTCGGCATCCTATATATGCTTATTTTCTGTTAAAACCCAGTTCCTGAGTTTGTTTTGGTTGCTTTTAATTTGCATCTCACTAACCAGAGTGTGTGAATAAAGGAATGCTTGTACTCTTTCTTTTCCTGGAGATTCCTCTGATTTCAGTTACTGTTACCCCTTTATTCCTTGTTTTACCCCATAATACATCTATATGCGTGTCTCTTGTTTTTTCCCCTGTTAAAGCGGATTTAATAAAAAGAAAACATTCCCCGTTTAATCTCTTAAAGGCGGAACTAAAGTCACCCAAAGAATAGACAAGCAACATTCAACAAGACCCCCGGTCAGCTCATCCTTTTTACCGTGGGGATGCTGGATGACCTTATTAAACAAACATGTGAGTACTAGGGGCCTCAGCTCCCCCCCCCCCCCCCCAAAACTCCACCCTCTTGTTTAAGTGGATGTTAAGTGATTAGAGGACACTACCACATGCTCTCTAGTGCGCAGCAAGCCGAAACAATTCCACTCTGAACTGAAAACTTCTGCTAATGCCACCATCACCCATACAGCTGACCCCACCCCCCTCCCCCGACCACCCCCGATTCTGATCTCTGTCACAGAACAGTAAAATATCATCATTACTGTTCAATGACAATGAAATATCCTTGCTTTTGATACAAAAAGGAAAGTAACGTTTGCAGTTTATTCGTTGCCAGCATGGGTTGTAAAACACGGGAATATCTACCAATTTCAGTAAAAATAAGTTCGTCTAGCCGGTATTGAACCATGCAATCTCATGACTGTGCTTTTAATGCAGAGTGTAATCTTCTCGTCATATATTACTAGAGCTAATATTATATAAGTCAGTACATTTATAGCAAACAAACCCCCCCCATTTATGCCAAAACAGGAAGTAGAATCAGGCCAATATCGATACGTATCGTTCCTGGTAGGTGTTCTTTGTGCCAACTTTTGGAAATAAACTGTAGGAGCTTTCATATTGATGTATAGAAAACGCGCTGTTGCATAGAGGACAGTGAATGATGGGGTGGGGTCAGAAGAAATGGCCAATAGGTGCACAGCTACAAGGGCTGTTTGAAAACACATGGAGAGAGACGTACGTACTGCAACAGATAGATATTCTAAGTTAAAGAATCCATACTTTTAAAGAAGTTAATACAAACTGGCTGGAATGTATCTTCCAAATGCAGGGTGTTCTGGGAGAAATGATCATATAATGGTAAAAAGGCTTTACTCCTTTAAGAGTGAAGATATTTACATAAACCAATATCTGAAACAGAACTCCTCAAAAAAACCCATGTAAAACTTGTCTCTGGCTATTAGAAAACACTCTGCTTAAAGGGCATGTCCAACCCTAAATCTATAATTCAACCCCATTTACTGGCCCTACAAGTAGTTTTACAAAACAACCCCCATAATTACCCACACAACCATCCAAGCCTGCCTCCAAATGCGTTCTCAAGCAATGCGTGTCCAAAGTCCAAGGAAGGTAAGAGAGGAGGTTTGTCTTGTGAAGCCTCGGTCCTTCTGATTCCTCAACCTCGACAAGGAATGGACATGCGCTGTGGAGCCCCTTATGCCATCCTCACTCCATCATGATCATCCTATTCGGCCGTTGCACTAGCGGTGAAACATTTGGTTACAAAGTGGGTGCCCCACTTCCTCATCCCCAATCCGACAGAACAGTATTTTTGCAAATATGTTTTTTTTTTTTACTCCCATTGTTACTTATGAAGTCCAGGAAGTAAGGAGAAGGAGGGTCTGCGAAGCCCTCCGGTCTTTGCTATCCTCAACCTCGACAAGGAATGTGACATGCGCTGTGGAGCCCTTACTGCCTCCCTCCCTCCATATGATCCATTCCTCTTCGGCCGTGCACCAGCGTCCGAAAAACACTTGCATTACAAGGATGGGGTGGCACCCCTTCCACTCCGCCCCACCGCGAAAATCTTGGGCAAACATAATGCTCCCATTGCTTACTTATGAACCCTTCTCTCCCGAGCGCTCTTACAAATCCACGCCAGCCACGCCCCATCTGTGCTTGGCCCGCATCTTAGCCAATCACAGACGCGGCTGCAAGTCCAGCCCTGCTTGCAGTTTCCGAAAGCAGGGATCGGATTAAGAGACGGCGTGGGAGAGAAAAATGGTCTGTAAGTAAACCATGGGAGATTATTTGCCAAAAATATTCGGCGGTTTGGGTGGGCAAGGGGGGCACTACCTTGTAACCAAAGTAGGTTTTGGGCCTGGACATGCCCTTCAAAATAACAACAGAACTCATATTTGAACACAATAATAGCTTTTAGTGATTGTAACTCAGCTAAACAAGTTTTGGTGCTTTTGTACATGTTGGGCGTGAACTTATTAAATGTGATATTGTTTATATATGGGCACGACCTATTCTTTAATAATAAGTGCGCACTGCATTGCAATTTCATAAGAGTCCTTCACCCAACCAACAACCACCTGCACAACTGGACCACCACAAATCCACCTCCAATGGGGATTTGCAGGCTGTTTGCGTGATGAACTTCAGCATAATGCAGCTAGTGGGGCTGCTGCAGCCCCCCATTGGCATGGGATGAGCACATCACACCCGTAATAAACAATTTTGACATATTGTAGCTCACCCTTTGCCACCCAAACGCTGAGTTAGATCTCTAATAAACCTTCTGAAATTAACTTACAGCCTTTCGGTCTGCGAGGGGGGCAATGTGAGTTACAATATGCCAAAGGGTTTAAAGCAAGGTGGCCAAGGCAGCAAGGAGTGACGGGAGGGGAAAAAAGCTCCCCCCCCTCCCCACTCTCTGCGCACCTAGTCACATACCATCTGGGAGACAAATTAGCAGGGCAGAACTCTATTGACGAAGACCGACTACTAATTATCAGTTTTCCTGGACCCCTCTTTGGACAAGCACATGCCGCCCGCAGAACACATAAGGCGAGTCTATCACCACCTGGTGGGGCTTACACTTTGTTTTGGAGGGTGGCCATGCCCCGCGACGCCGCGCTTTATTTGTTCCTCTTCCCTTCATCAGCCTCCCCCCCCATGCTGTACCCCTCGTATCTCTCTTACACTTTAATTCAGTACTAGGTATTACCCCAATCCGGGCCTTCGCTTAAACACCTGCCGTCGTTAAGTTTACTCTACTCAATCCCCCTTCTCTATCACTCCCCCACCCGCCTCGCCGTTGCCTTGTGTGCCTAGTGTCCTCGCCTCACGTGTTTGTTAGGTAACAGCCGTCTCTGTGCACAGACTTTCACTCATCTTGACCTCCCGACTGCAGAGTTACCAGCCACGCTTCATGCTCTCCGCTTTTCGGTTGTTTGTGCACTATTACACCGTGTGCTGCCGGTTTGCAGCTTGCTGATGTGCCCGTCGTGTCCCCCCTGCAACAGACTTCTCAAGCCGGCCATGCGAACCCCTCGCACCGCACCATGGCCCGCGTTTCCCGCTGGCTCTGTGCCCTTCTCCCACCCTCCCTCCACCAGTCGTTCCCCGGTTTACGCCCTTTGCCATTACAGCACCTGTGCCCACTCCCGACCCCCCTCTTCGTGTATCTGTAATGCGTCAGACTTTGAAGCGTCAACACGGACGCCCCAGCCCTTCGCCTTTGCTTTGACCCTGACCGGCCTCCAGAACGCCCCCTTTCGGGTTTCCTTTTTTTCTTCCTGCGGGCCAATTGGTGAGCACTTGCTGGCTATTCTTTTTATTTTGTTCCATCGGTACTTCTGTGACTTTCTTTTTTTTTTAAACCTACTCATTCCGAAAGACACAAACTGCCCTGTCAAGTATCGGCAACCCTGTCACCACATTCACCCCACTGGGGCCCATAGATTCCCCCCACTCTTTTCTCGCCCCGACCCCCACCATACATTCTTTCTGCTCTTAGCTCCTCCGACCCACTCCACTTTCCCACCCCCCGTTCTACTCTTAACTGCCCCTCCCATCCTTTTCCAACGCTAGAGTTTGCCGCCGACCACGATTCTGCCCCCCAACACCTATTTCCCGCCCAACCCCAGATACTGGACTTTTCACAGCCTTGATCGACGTCCCTCGCCACACAAACCCACCGCCCATTCCTGGTAGACGCTCCCACTCCCCCCAACCACCCGTCAAAGCAACTCGGCCCCTTCTACATAAACCGCCCTGTACGATCGAACTCTGCACACACCTAGCTATCGTCTGTACGACGGCCAGTTCTTGCCACCACCCTCTTCCCACATGACCCAACTTCATCACGTTTCCCAAATTTGCTACGTTCGTGCCATGTTTAAGTACCGCACCCACTTAATAGTGCCGCTCTCTACATTTCACCGCCCCTGTCACTCAGTTGCCCATCGGCCACCTTGCCATGCACACCGAAGATACTTGTTCTAGTACATATTTCCCGCAACCCCGTAGGCCCCACTACTTAGGACAGCGCATTCCGCTCCAGATAGAAATAATTTCCGTAGAATTTTAAAGCCATTTACTGTTACTAACCCCACGTTTGATTCGTTCACACTGCAACCAGCGTACAACACCCCTTACCCATACCCAATTTGAAAAGCTATCTTTGCATGTCCACCTTCAACCCTAAATCGCGTGTGAGCACTTCCAGACCTCCAGGTACCCAACCTAAAGCACATCCTCCCTGCCCCACTGGTAGAGCTCGGAACCCCCGTTATTTTCCAGGACTTCCCAAGTGTGTGTCCCCATACTCGCACTCCGCGCACCGATATTTGACGCCACAATTCGTGGCTGTTTGTTCTTGCCTCGGACTCCCCACCCATTCGCCTTCCCCTTGTCACAGGGTTCCCTCTCCAACACCACATCCGCTGCTCCCGCAAGCAACCCCCCACGCGTGTCCCAATCCGGCCTTATTTCAGACGTCCCCTAACCCCTCACCCACCACCCCACCACCTGCCCACCCAAACTGTGATAACACCATCACCCCGAAATTCTTTGCTCATGTGCAGGTTTAAACTGTCCCCTCACCATACTGTAGCAATGCAATGGCAAAACACTGAAGGATTGTTTACAAAAGTGACCTTATTCCCCGCCCATATCTACTCCAATTCAATCCACTACCACGCATGTGCTCAATCACCGCACTTCGTCCCCACACAGTCACGTGCAACCATACTACCCTACTGGAGCAACTACAATATGCCCACCCCAACAGACCCCCCCACTATTTACATTGGTCACTGGGTTTCAGTGGCCCATTCCGCCTCCGCCTGCCCCTGCGGCGCCCCCATTTCTCCCTCCCCGCGTCTCCTGGCTCTCTGTCTCTGTGTCCCTCCCCCGGTTCCCCCTTTGGCCATCTTTCTCCTTCCACTTTTTGGTCCTGCCCCTCTCCCTTGATCCCCTCCCCCCGCCACCCACCCCTCCCCCACCCCCTATTCCAGCTCTGCCCCCCCCACGCCAGAGCCCCCACCACAGTGAAACCCCCACACATTCACCCCAGGTCATCCCCACTGACCACTCACCACACCGCGCCCTCCGCACCCGATGGCGCCCCCAGCCAACTTGCTAACATGGTAGTCACGATCCCCCCCCACAATTTCCACCCTTGTCACTAACATAACGGAATATCCCGCACCTTCACACCCACCACGCCCCTAGCCCACCAAAAAACCCACAATGACAACCAAAAAACAAATCATAAAGTCTGTACTATCACAGAATGATTTGCCTCACCACCACAATGCACCACCAACGAAGCAAACTTCCTCAAACACACACAATTGAATCATTTGGGCCCTCACACCAATCCCCCCTACTAGAGAGTAAATACTCATAAATAGTCTATACATATACATAACAGTAGCCACAATCCCGACAACAGTACGCTAGGGGAACTGGCTCTGTTGTTTGTATGTACAGCTTTCTATCCCACCATACTTCAAATATAAATGGAGAAAACAGAATATTCCACCGACCGCATTCACCACATCTTTAGCGCGGTCTCCCCCATTATTTAGCGTACACAACCGCCACCCCCTCCCCCGTTCCGGCATTGATTGCCGTCGTTGCTGGTTTATTTGCGTCTTCATCGCGCGCTGTTTGTTTTATTGCTGTTTTTCCCTTGTGACTCCCCGCGCCCGTTATCCCCAACGCACCCCAACAGTCGCCTGTTCTAGCAGACCTCAGTCAACCTAATTTTGGGTCACCCCTTGTTCGACTAATCCCCCGACACTCTCTGTCTTACCCTCATCGCTGCCACAGCGATCAACCGGCTCATTCCATCGTTGTTTTACTCACCACCCCCTAAACAGCCTCTCATATGCTCTAGTTTAACTACTTTTTCCTACTGTTTGCCGGTCTAGGCATTCTGAGGACCGAGCAATGTGGACATCACACAGCGCTGTATGTGTCTCACGCGCCTCCTTACTCGGATCTTAGGATGCCTCTTGTTACCCCATTCCTTCCACCACACCCACCTGTGCCACCATTCAGTCGAACACACATCTCCCCTCTACACCACACCCGCCTGTTAAAGTTCCTAGCAGCTACCGAGAGCAAACTGTTTTACCACCCATCGGTTCAAGACCATCTGAACGTTAAAAGCCACGTGGACCACCCACCCCCCCCCCCTTCCACATTGCTGCGATTTCACACGCCGGATAACCCCGTGTGACCACAATTTATACTAAAACCCCAACACCCCCACCCGCCCCAGAGAAGCGCCACCACAACTAACACCCTCACGATTTCACCGATGTCTCTGTTGTCTTCAGCGTTATTGAGAACAACACCTTAGCCCCTTCTGGCAGGAAAAACGATCCACTCATGAGCTCGGCAATACTCTCTCTCTTTAACCCACTTTTTTGAAACCTTATTACTTCACTGCTATCCTTAGAGGTTTTGTACTTGTAGAACCGACCCATGGTGTGGCATTTGCTTAGACCGCACCCTTTTTATCTATAGTTTGATCGTTGTCCCGGCAGTTACCCCCCGACATATATGCTTTATCTACGAACCACTAGATCCTTTTATGAAGGTTGGTTCTGTGTGACGTATATTGTCTACAGTGATCTATACCCTTCAGTATGTGGTTCAAAAAACCCTGTCCAAATGGGACGCATCCTTGTGCTTTCAAATTCTGCAGACTTACTGTCCCATGTTGGGCTAGGCAGGCTGGTGGTGTGGGAAACAGCCACTAAACTATTAATCTTAAAAGTCAAACAGGTGATAGTTGAACTTAATGCCTGATTGATAAAAACTATGTGTTACAGAGCCCACAACAAAACACGAACACCACAGTACGGCCGGCGACTAGTGATTACAAGTTGTCACTAGTCAATGTGTCTCACTATAGACTTAAGTGCAACAGTGATTTTATTCCCCCAATACACTGGTTATAATGATTTCTGATCATTGTTTGATCTGATCCCAACATCCACTAGACAACCAAAGAGTGGTTGTTAGTGCAGCAATAATAACAACGCCCCATTCCTTCACACTTCTTACAATGTGTGTGTTGATTATGTGTGGATAAGTAATAGCCACTTGTGTTGGATGAGGGGGAACTGACATTGATCATATAGACACACATGTCATGATAGGTGTTACCCCCACTGCCCCCATGATGACCCAGTAATATGATCTGTGGTGTAATAACCTGTGGCAGTGAGTGGCTGGGACGGGTGGGAGGATCCCTTGCCTGTGATCCCTGAAGTCCCGTTGGCTGTCGGTCTGTCACTCGGACAACCACTTCTCCTTAACTTCTCTCTTCTCTTCATCCACATTGTCTGTCCCACACCCACCATCGGGCAGTCCGTGTCCCTGTTGGTTGAACTTTAATGTGGCTGTAGGTTCCCCTGGTGAGAAGCGGTTCCTGAAAAGAAAGGAGCGGACACCCGCTCAGACTGTGTAGGATTGTGTGTGTGTGTCACCGTGTGTGTTCATATGTACTCCGATATGAGGGGAAGGAGAGGTGTGACCCTGTCAGCGGCACCTCACTCACTGCCCCGCCCCCTGTCCCTCCCCCCCGGTCTCCCGCTCCCCTGACTGTCAAGGTGATCATCATTTGCACCGGGAACGGTCAATTGGACAGGGACGATTACCACTAGCAAAACCTGTCCGCTCACCTCTACCACCTCAGTTCTGCCCTACCACCCCCAGCCCTAACCACCCATCTCTAACACCCCAGCTCTACACATCACCCAGCCCTACTACCACCCAGCCTTACCACAAACCAGCCCTACCACCCAGCTCTACCACCCCAGCTCTACCACCACTCAGCTCTACCACCACTCAGCTCTACAACACAGCTCTACACACAGCTTTACCACCTCAGCCCTACTACACCCAGTCCTACCACCCCCAGCTCTATCACACTCGGCTTATCACACCCGGCTCTACCACCACTCAGCTCTACCACAACCCGCCCTACCACCACCTAGAACTACCACACAAGCCCTACCACCTCAGCCGTTACCACACCAGCTCTACCAACCTCAGCTCTACAACACACCCATCTCTACCTCACCTATCTCTACCACCCCAGCTCTACCACACCCAGCTCTACCACCACTCAACTCTACCACTCAGCTCTACCACCACTCAGCTTATCACACCCAGCTCTACCACCAGCCCTACCAAACCTATCCCTACAACACCCAGCTCTACCACACCCGGCTTTACCACACTCAGCTCTACCACCACTCAGCTCTACACCACTCAGCTCTACCACGCTCATCTCTACTACCACTCAGCTCTACCACACCCAGCCCTACCAAACCTAGCCTTACCCCACCCAGCTTTACCCCACTCAGCTCTACCACTCACTAGTCTACCGCATCCAGCCCTACCACACTCAGCCCTACCACAAACCAGCTTACCCACACCCAGCTCACCACAACACTTATGTCTACTAAACACAACCAGTGTTTTCTACCACCATTTGTTCATCTGCTACCACACTCAGCTCTATCCCATTACTCAGCTTAACTCCATTCACTCACTTATCACCCCACAGCTACTCACACTAAGCTCTACAACACACCCAATATCCACACTCGCATCATACCACCACTCACTCTAACCATTCAGCTCTACCACACAGGTCCACCATATTCAGCTCTACCACCACTCAGCTCTACCATATTCAGATCTACCAAAACAGCACTACCACCACTCAGTCTACACATGCCAAGCTCTACCCACCACTCAGCTCTACTGCACCCAGCTTTACCACCACTCAGCTCTACCACACCCAGCTCTACCACCCCCAGCTCCACCACACTCAGTTCTACAACACAACCAGCTCTACCACACTCAGCTCTACCACCACTATGCTCTACCACACTCAGCTCTACCAACCCAGCCTCTACCCACTCAGCTCTACCGCACCCAGCTCTACCACACTTAGCTCGAAACACCCCAGTTCTCCCACACCCAGCTCTACTACCACTCAGGATGCAAACAAAAGAGAGTGGGCGTGCAGCAATCCTGTGAATCAGTCACGCACCGAGGTAGTAGATAAAATACTTCTTATTTAACACATACAACTATATACACGATACATGTCTAACGCGTTTCGTGCCTGGTAATGGCACTTCGTCAGAGACACATGTACAATGGCTAAAACATAGCTTAAATAGGAGAGAAGATACAAATGCGAAGTAGAGTCGTATCTGCTCCATACTTCGCATCCAAGGCATTCAACGCATCACCGCTCGCTGTGGAGGTGATCGCACAGCTATTCTGCTTAAACAAGAAGCTAAATGGATTTTTTTACTAGATACCCGAATCCCTAGGGGTTTAATTCTATTTTTGACATTACTGGTTTTACCGATCTCTAATACCATCTCCTTCCTCTTTTATCAAATACATGTTATAACAGAACCTACATCTGTCTACTACTCTAAAAATTTAATGACACCTATATCTATTCATTTACTTAATTACTGATTAATTCTTTAATACTTCCATAGGTTTATACACATACCTATATGAACGTCTTGCTTATGATTTTAATTGGGTGAAGTATACAGTTTTATATATATATATACATTTTTTTCTATTTTTGCTTTTCCCTTTTTTACTTTATATTTGTGTTTATAGTTATTATACCCCTTCCCCTTTGAAGAGGCGGGACTCTTTCAATTAAGTGCCTCAATTGTATCTTCCTATTTAAGCTATGTTGTAGCCATTGTACATGTGTCTCTGACGAAGGCCATTACCAGGCACGAAACGCTTAGACATGTATTCGTGTATATAGTCGTATGGGTTAAATAAAGAAGTATTTATCTACTACCTCCGTGCGTGACTGATTACAGGATTGCTGCAGCCCGCTCTCTTTGTTTGCATCGTGGTTGTTTGGACCTTGCGGGGGTCTGGGGCAAGACAACACCGGACCAGAAGTTACGATTGGTGAGACCCGTTTTAAGCAATTTTGCATCTCGTTAATAATGCTGCCGTTTTCTGAGTGCCTACACACTAGAGCGTCTGGGTCCGGGGGAGTGTCCACCCGGCCCACCCGTTGTGTGTGTGTGAGTTTTTAAATTTCCAAAAATCAGCTACTTTGGTCCTGCCTTTGTTACGTTTATTAGTGTATATAAAATAATTTAATTCAATTTAATATCTGGGACTTTCTAGTTCGTTTGAACATTCTATTTGTTGCATTGTTTGTGTTGATCAGATCCTCAGAGCTCGGTTTTTGTGTGTCCGGCACGCTTCTAATCACTTGTTTATTCTACTACCACTCAGTACCACACTCAGCTCTACCACCACTCAATTCTACCACCACTCAGCTCTACCACCTAGGTGACACCTATACAGACAGTAGCTTGGCATAGTAGAATGAAATTGTGGTCTCCATACAAGTGCCCTTTATTTAAATGAACACATAACGACTCCAGGATCATGCTTCTAGCTGCAGTCTATCCAAAGTTACAGCAGTATAAAGGGTGGTGTTTTCCAGCTAGCACATCACCAGCACCATTGCACAGCCCCCATGCCATAGACACGAGATGCCCAGATGTATTTTACTGCTGTTTTTTTTGGGTGGGGTGGTGTTTCTTACACAGCACATCAGTGATATCACACACTTCCTTGTTATCCTGACTGTCTAAGAGAACTCTTTTTTGACACTTGTATGGAAACAGTTACCCTTTAAAATCTATTTAAATTATTACAGGCTGATATATGAATCAATTAATCACCCCACCACCACCGCACCCATATTTACATGCTTTTATAGTTTTTAACAGCAAGTTAAAAGTGTAAATTGGAGTATATTTGTATAGTACCACTTAAGCTGGGTACACACGATTAGATATTTCGGTCCGATCGAACGATAGTTCAGTGTATCGGTCGATCGGACCGAAATTATCGAATCCGAATGTGCCCATGTCCGATCGACCGTTCGTCCGAATCGGACGAAAGGACGATCGGACAGGGTGGAAAACCTCGTCCGACGTGCGGTCCTCTATGGACCGCACGATCGGTCGCGGTGACTATCGGACGCGGCTGCTTTTCGCGACCGACAGTATCGAACGGTCGGTCAGGAGGAAAAATCGCTAGGTGTGTACCTAGCTTTAGAGATGCAGCACTGTGCAATGCTGAAGACTCAAAACCATAGTAACATAAAGTGCTAGCCAACGCACGAGAAAAACAGTGTTGTGCGTTGATGGTGCCATTTATGCAATGCTTATGTGGTGCGTTACTGCATAAAACTGCAGGCAGTGCATTTTTGTAACGCATAAAAATGCATATGCTTAACAATGTTCCTATGGGCAATTTGTTACAGTGGGTTTTTCAGTCATAAAAAAACACTACAGGGAGATTCAATAAAAGTTCTTATCATTTAAAATGGTGCTAATTTTGCCCCACCAATAGAACTTATGTAACATTTGAAAGCTAACACTATTGGTTGGGCAAAATTATCACCATTTTAACAATAAGAACTTTTATTGAATAAACCCCATAGAGGGTTATTCAATAAAAAGTTCTTATTGTTAAAATGGTGCTAATATTGCCCCAACCAATCAGATGTTAGCTTTCAAATGTTAAATCATATCTGATTTGTTGGGGCAAAATTATCACCATTTTAACGATAAGAACTTTTATTGAATAACTCTGATAGGGTCATATTTAAAAGTACGTTATTTTTGGACTTAAATTAATTAAATAAATCGTTATTACACCATATTTAAAAAATCCTTATCGTGGCGAAAACAACACCTCGGCGGTAATTTGAACTCTCTTCGCCACGATAATGTACTTAGCGCAAGGGCCTAAATCCCAATGTACAGTGAAGGGACAGGGAGGGGCTGCTGGGAAGGGGTTGTCCCGCAGGTGGCCGCATCACCACAGAGGTGCAACCCCTTCCCAGCGGCCCTTCTCAGCCCCCTGCCCTTTACGCTCTCAGGGGGGAGGACCCGCCAGGGGGGCACTGACAAGTGGTTGTGGGGCTTAAGGGGTCACACAGCTCGAACCAGGACCCCCTTACCCAGCACTTATAAGCGCCTTTGCGGCCCTGACAAGTGCCCTTTTCGAGCCTAAGGGGTCCCGCAGCTTGAACCAGGACCCCCCTCTTTGGTCTTGGAAGGGCCCTTGGGGCTTAAGGGGTCCCGCAGCTCGTGCAGACACCCACACCCCAGGAAATACAAGTGCCTTGCAGCACTGACAAGTGCCTTTGTTGGGGGTCTTGCAGCTCAAACAGGACCCCCATTGGCTTTAGAAGAGCCCTTGGGCATGTCTTCCTTCTTTCCAGCTGGCGACACCAACTCCGCTGATGTGCGCAACACCTGGCGGGGTCACTGTGGCCGCCAGTGAC
Source organism: Hymenochirus boettgeri (assembly GCA_019447015.1). Taxonomy (NCBI): domain Eukaryota; kingdom Metazoa; phylum Chordata; class Amphibia; order Anura; family Pipidae; genus Hymenochirus; species Hymenochirus boettgeri. The sequence goes on from JAACNH010002412.1 coordinate 32,804, forward strand.
ACCTACATAGTTACATAGTAATTGAGGATGAAAAGACATCAAGTCCAAACTATTCACCCTCTTTTTTATTTATTTTTTTTAACCGTACCTAACAGTTGATCCAGAGGGGCAAAAGACCCCCGCAAAAAAATGGGGGGGAAATTCCGTCCTGACTCCAAACGGCAATCAGAAAGTATCCCTGGATCAACCAGATCTATATGTATTAATCACATCTGCTGGAAGACAGTTTCACAGTTTCACCATTCTCACTGTAAAGAAACCTTTCCTAACCTGAAGAGAAACTTCTTTTATTCCATCCTTAAGGATGTCCACGTGGCCTCTGATATGACCTATTAGTGAACAATGCACCAGAGAGTTCATTGTATGGACCATTAATATATTTGTATAACATCATATCCCCACGCAAACGTCACTTCTCCAATGTAAACAGCCCTAACTTGTCTAATTGCCTGAATATTCAAGCCCCTCAATTCCCCTTATTTAGTTGCCATTCTTTGAACTGCTTCCATTTCCAAGATGTCCCTTTTGTATATGTGGATTCCAAAACTGCACTGGCACTGGTGAGATTATGTAGCTGATGTTCCCGGCGTCTTGGTCCGAAGTCTTCTTTCTTCTCAACCAGCAACACCAACTTTGATGATGTCGCCAATACCAGGTGGTGTACTGGGCCACCAGTGACACCGATGGCACTGGCGACATCAACGTTACCGATGTTGCTTACCTTTACTTTCTCTGCCATCAACTGTGATGATTCTGAGCTCCGTGGGTTGCACCTCTTTATATAGGTTTGCTGAACCTTATCCAATTGTGATTGGTTAATATTTCAATGCTTGCGATGATATGATTATACAAGTAACCAATCATATTTCAGGAATATGATTGGTTACTGTATAATCATATGATCGAAGCATTGAAATTTTAACCAATCACAATTAAAAAATATGATTGGTTATAACGTTTGCCGAAGGGTTTCGCCTTTTTAGAATGCGGTAATTCCGATTTTCTCTAAAATTGGGGAAAACCCGGTGGCAGAAAGTTAACAGCCTTTTATAAAATAGCTCCATACTGTACATTTAACAAAATAGTATTGAATGTTTGGTTTGAAAAAACAAAGGCTTTAAATTTCCAAGCTTTGTTTACAAAATATATTTAGTTTGCCTTATCAAGGCAATTTTGTAACGTGTGCAAAATTGTTTTGATCAGTTGAAAGATTCGTCCTTCTTTTTTGTAATGTAATTGCAAATTCTTAATAACTGTCCAAGGGGGAGAATATCCAAAGGTGTTCTGCTGTGAAAAAGAATGCAAAAATATAAAAAAAACAAAAAAAAACTTTAATTAAAAAAAACAGGGTTATTCAAGTAAAGTTCTTTTTTTTTTTGCTTGAACCATTTAGATATTATTAACATTTGAAAGCTAACTCTGATGGTGGGGACAAAATTAGCACCATTTATAACGTAAGAAATTTTATGTGTTTTAATGCACTAATTAGGGGCTGATGCAAGGTCAGAATGTTTTGGTTGGCCACTATTGAATGGTCTGCCGGGCTGAAAAGGTGTCCAAAATAGCCATGTCCAACTGTTCGCCACAATTTATTGTGCTGACGATTGGAGATTGCATGATCAATGTGATTTACAATTGACCTTTTGTGTGAGGGACTTTGAACATGCACTGCAGGAGAACCATTTGGAGCAGAGGAGTAAGGTAAGGATTTTTGAACACTACAGTGGAGCCAGTAGTGGGTAAATAGTTAGTTTTGGGTGTGGACATGTCCTTTAAGGACCACGGTGTTATTGTAAGGCCATGGATGGACATTACAACAGCGGCTGTAAAAGGACAACTGGCCATAAAGTCCTTAATGCCACTATAACCCGCGGGGAAGGGTTATTCTGATATCGGTGTATATAAAAAAAAAAGCCCTTTGTGCCTGTTGACACTTGACTGTGTAAGATACAGCACATTCTTACAGAGTCCTTTGTGCATCTTGTATTTTTCTTCCTCTGTCTTTGGTTTGTAGGTATTAAAGGACAATTAATGTCTACATGGTGAGGGTCTCACCCTTGTGTACTTCCTCTAACACCTGTTATACTTACTTAAAGGTTCCCTCTGCACTTGATCTATTTAACTCCTCTGCTACTGTCAGGAGAAGTCCGCAATGTAGCCAATGGGAAGACATCTTCTTTGCAGAGAATGTAATACCATTGGCTACATTGCAGACTGCGGAAGAGGATTGGAACACTGAGGTAAGTACAGCTGTTAGGTAAAGTACCATGGGTGAGGACTTAGCGTTTGGTCCGCACCTTGGGTACTATTCTGCTATGGAGAATAGGAGCAAGGTTAGGTGAGTACAAATGTCCTTTAAGTTAAGAAAATAAATTAAGGCCTGTTTAGTCATAACGGCCTGATATATTGGATCGATCAGCTAGGTGATTGCATGTGATTGCCAATTATTTCTAGACAAATTTCTGCAAAAATCAGTGAGAATGATCAGACTGCTGCTATATAACCTGTGGTAGGCGAAGATCATAAATCTTTTGCAAGGAGATTGTTGGCTTTAGCACATTATTATAAGTAGCGCAGCTGGGTTGAAGAAGTTTTGGAAAAGAACATTCTTGCAGAAAGAAATATCTATAATCTACTAGACAACCTCATCTGCGCCATTGTCCCTAACAAGACAGGTTACTACATCCAAACCATATACAAATAAAAGACACACAGAGAAAAGAACAGTGCTTCTCTTTGAGCTTACACTTGAAAAGTATTGTGAATTTATCAGCAATTAAAGATTCACTCTTCCATTCTTAATAAACTTGTATGAACTGATTCAGCAGTCACCTTGTTGCTTCCTTGAATCAAAAACAAAGATTTCATGAAAACACCACATTCTATATGCCTTCCAGATAGAGTTTGTTAGCCATATGAAACTAGCTCTTTCAGTATCTGTCCTGTTATCTGTACGTCACCATTTTATTATGTAATTGTGAACTTAAGTTGATTTTGGAAACACCTTCAAACACGCTGTCACTCTGTAGCACAATTGTGGTCAGTGATGTATTTAACACTTAGGTGTCTATTTTTGCACTTTATCTGCAGTTATGGTATCTGTTTCAAAGGTTTCCAGCATGCAAGCTTCAAATTAACAAAATTAATTTTAATGTAAGGATGTAATCCAAGTCAGTTTTCATATTTATGAACCTTTTCTTAGCTGACAAAAAGGTACTTCTAATATCATGGGCAAACAAAAACAATGTTACATCATTTATATAGGTACATCTTATTGTTCCTATATAATGGCAGGGATGTTACATTGTGTATGTACACACACAAATATACTGTATATTATTTATTTAATTTATTTATTTATCAAAAACACAAAACGGTCTGAAAGCACACCTTATTTACTAACAAGGTGGGTCCTATACCTTGCAAAAACGATAGGGGAAAAACCCCTATCTACAAACAATATTAATAAATTAAGTAATAAGGGGTAGGCAGAAACAAGTACAATGTAAATTGGAATATTCCTTAAATAAAACAGCTAATATAACATATACAATCTATAATAATAATAATATCTATGTGCGATTCCACAACATAATATGTAACAATCAGTAACTCCAACCGTAATATCTTGATGAAAAAAGTCTTTGGGGATGTCCAAATTAATATAAAAGATGCAGTGAATAATACTTAAGAGATATCAAGTCTTCCAGAGAACCGCCTCAGTGTACCGGACCTCCTAAACCGCTTCATAAAACCTCTTGTTTTCGCTTTCACCTTTGCGGAAAAGTATCGCTGCGGTGATGTGTGGAGATAGTTTACCTTATTCATTGCGTTAAGTGTGGTATCACTGCGAAAGAGAGATTGCTCTCTAGTGTTATTTAGAGCTATTTTTGTCATTTTTTTAAATTTAAAGCTATTATAAATAGGTGAATTCGCCTTTTTGCCCTTTTTCTCCCTTTTGTGCATTTTTTGCAGTTTTACAGAATTTTCGCCAAACATCATTACTTACTGGAATGTTCCATAACATGACTATTTCTTACACAGCACTATGGTATGTCCCCTATTAATGTAACTGGTTTGGTAATTAGCTGCAGTTTGCTGAAAATAAGCAATACTAAGAAAATTTGTCCTATAATAAAATAAGAAAATTCGCCTTTTGATTTTTACACTATTTACCATATCCTTTTAATAAATAGAGAATACACCTTTTGAGTTTTACACTACCATACCCTTTTAATAAAATAGAGAAAATTCGCCTTTTGATATAGTTTGGCTGAAAAAAAACACCAAAGTGTGGCTATTTATAAATAACAAAGATATGTGTTCTATGTGTATTAACCAATTTAATACTACTTTGGAAAACCACCAGGGAGTATTACCTATTTACCATCATATGTGCTGAACTTTTCATATTAGTGCTACTTTTTGCTAGATAATTTTCGCTTTTGATGAAAATTTGCCTTTAATAACTGATGAAAAGAAAAGTTGAAAGTTTAAAAAATGTGGGTAATGGCTGGTGGGGAAAAAAGCAAAAATAATGCCCTTTATAAAAATGTCCCTAGACTTTATTGGTAAACAAAGAAAAATCGGAGCATAAAAAAAAAAAAAAAACGATCAAAAAAAAAGCAAAAATTAACCTTATAATACGAACTAGCAGAAACATATGCAGTAAATGATAGAAAATAGTCTAAAGTAAAAAGTAGAAAAGTACCCCCTGGGTACTTATTAGTATTGATAAACACTCCACAATGTATGCCCACCTTCCATGGACCCATTGGCAGGTAAATAAATGGGCACTTATGCATTTTCGCCACCTCAGACTTGGCGAATCAGAATGGCTGAACCTAATGCAAATATACACATCGCCATTTTAAAAATATGTTTTACCGATGTAAGGCAAAAAGCCAAAAGTAGCTTTTGTTACTGGTTATCATTGCTTTAAAGGCAGTGTTAAAGAAGGCGAAAAGTGTAACGAACCTTTATAAATATTATATATATATTTATATCCCTTATATATTATACTAGCAAAATACCCGCGCTTCGCAGCAGAGATGTATTGAAATAACGTTTTTAGTAAGAAAGCAATAATGTATCAAGATTTCTGTAATCACTCGGCACTTGATATATTAAAGAAAGACAATTCAATAAGCTTTATGATAATGCAACACTCATTAACTTTAATAATATTATATTTTTTATTCAACTATGAAATTTTGGGTGAAAACAACCCCCACCACCCCTCCCCATCCGCCCCTAATACCCCCCACTATTCCTCTCTGTCCACCCTCCAAACCCTTCCCCTTACACTTCAGCCAGTCCCCGCACACACCCTAAATTTTTGGTAAAAATCGTTCCAGCCGTTAGTGTGCAGGAGTTCAAAATTCTATTCCCCCCCCCATTCACCCCACCCTAAGAAAAATATCGTTAACCTTTTACTGGTAAAGGGGTATATGCATACCAAATTTGGTTGAAATCGGACCAACCAGTCTGTGCAGTGTCAGATACTCACCGTACAGTGCAATGTCAGATACTCACCGTTACAGGTGCAAATTCGAAACGAACCTGCTTAACTTTTGTAAGTTGGTGCAATGCATGAGCCTGCCAAATTTAAGCCTCTGCCTCCACGGCAAGTTGGAGAATTAGTGATGATGATTTAGTGATGAGTGAGTGAGTGGGGCTTTGCCTTTTCGAAACAAACTGCTTAACTTTTGTAAGTAAGGTGCAATGAATGAGCCTGCCAAATTTAAGCCGTCTGCCTCCACGGCAAGTTGGAGAATTAGTTGATGAGTAAGGCAAGTTGGAGAATTAGTAATGAGTGAGGGAGTGAGGGCTTTGCCTTTTTGAAACGAAACCTGCTTAACTTTTGTAAGTAAGGTGCAATGAATGAGCCCCGCAAATTTAAGCCGTCTGCCTCCACGGCAAGTTGGAGAATTAGTGATGAGTGAGTGAGTGAGTGAGGGCTTTGCCTTTTCGAAACGAAACCTGCTTAACTTTTGTAAGTAAGGTGCAAAGAATGAGCCTCAAATTTAAGCCGTCTGCCTCCACGGCAAGTTGGAGAATAGTGATGAGGGGGCAAGTTGGAGAATTTGATGAGTGAGTGAGTGAGGACGGCAAGTTGGAGAATTAGTGATGAGTGAGTGAGTGAGGGCTTTGCCTTTTCGAAACGAAACATGCTTAACTTTTGTAAGTAAGGTGCAATGAATCAGCCTGCCAAATTTAGCCGTCTGCCACCACGGCAAGTTGAAAGATAGTGATGAGTGAGTGAGTGGAGGGCTTTGCCTTTTCGAAAAGAAACCTGCTTAACTTTTGTAAGGTGCAATGATGAGCCTGCCAAATTTAAGCCGTCTGCCTCACGGCAAGTTGGAGAATTAGTGATGAGTGAGGCAAGTTGGAGAATTAGTAGTGAGTGAGTGAGTGAGAGGGCTTTGCCTTTTCGAAACGAAACCTGATTAACTTGAAGTAAGGTGCAATGAATGAGCCTGCCAAATTAAGCCATCTGCCTCCATGGCAAGTTGGAGAATTAGTGATGATTTAGTGATGAGTGAGTGGTGAGGGCTTTGCCTTTTCGAAATGAAACCTGCTTAACTTTTGTAAGTAAGGTGCAATGAATGAGCCTGCCAAATTTAAGCCGTCTGCCTCCACGGCAAGTTGGAGAATTAGTGAGGTTGTGATGAGTGAGTGGTGAGTGAGGGCTTTGCCTTTTCGAAACGAAACTGCTTAACTTTTGTAAGGTGCAATGAATGAGCCTGCCAAATTTAAGCCGTTGGCTCCACGGCAAGTTGGAGAATTAGTGATGAGTGAGGCAAGTGGAGAATAGTAGTGAGTGAGTGAGTGGTGAGGGCTTGCCTTTTCGAAACGAAACCTGATTAACTTTTGTAAGTAAGGTGCAATGAATGAGCCTGCCAAATTTAAGCCATCTGCCTCCATGGCAAGTTGGAGAATTAGTGATGATTTATGTGATGAGTGAGTGAGTGAGGGCTTTGCCTTTTCGAAATGAAACCTGCTTAACTTTTGTAAGTAAGGTGCAATGAATGAGCCTGCCAAATTTAAGCCGTCTGCCTCCACGGCAAGTTGGAGAATTAGTGATGATAGTGAGAGTGAGTGAGTGAGTGAGGGCTTGCCTTTTCGAAACGAAACCTGATTAACTTTTGTAAGTAAGGTGCAATGAATGAGCTGCCAAATTTAAGCCATCTGCCTCCATGGCAAGTTGGGAGAATTAGTGTGATTTAGGGATGAGTGAGTGAGTGAGGGCTTTGCCTTTCGAAATGAAACCTGTTAACTTTGTAAGTAAGGTGCAATGAATGAGCCTGCCAAATTTAAGCCATCTGCCTCCATGGCAAGTTGGAGAATTAGTGATGATTTAGTGATGAGTGAGTGAGTGAGGGCTTTGCCTTTTCGAAACGAAACCTGCTTAACTTTTGTAAGTAAGGTGCAATGAATGAGCCTGCCAAATTTAAGCCGTCTGCCTCCACGGCAAGTTGGAGAATTAGTGGTGAGTTAGTGATGAGTGAGTGAGTGAGTGAGGGCTTTGCCTTTTCCAAACGAAACCTGCTTAACTTTTGTAAGTAAGGTGCAATGAATGAGCCTGCC
>JAACNH010002413.1:0-40386 GCA_019447015.1 Hymenochirus boettgeri
AATATATATGGGATTCAGGATATGTATACCATAATATATAATATGATATATATGGGATGTCAGTGATATGTATACATTATATAAATATTATATATATGGGATGTCAGTGATATGTATACATAATATATATATTATATATATGTATGTCAGTGATAGGTGATCAGATACCAACGTGATCAGATACCAACGTGATCAGATACCAACGTGATCAGACAACAACGTGATCAGATACCAACGTGATCAGATACCAACGTGATCAGATACCAAATATATATATAGATTATTAATGTATACATATCACTGACATCCCATATATATTATATATTAATGTATATATATCACTGACATCCCATATATATATTAAATATTAATGTATACTTATCACTGACATCCCATATATATATTATATATTAATGTATATATATCACTAACATCCCATATATATAATATTATATATTAATGTATACATATCACTGACATCCCATATATATATTATATATTAATGTATACATACACGGGACATCCATTATATATAATATTATATAGTAATGTATACATATCACTGAACATCCCATATAATCATATTATATATTAATGATACAATCAATGACATCCCATATATATGATATTATATATTACATGTATACATGATCAGACATCCCATATTATAATATATTATAATGTATACATATCACTGACATCCCATATATATAATATTATAATATTAATGTCATAACATATCACTGACATCCCATATATAACAATATTATTATATTAATGTATACATATCACTGACATCCCATATATAGATTAATAGTATAATATTAATGTATATATCCCTGACACTGTAAAGTTTTGTGCTGCATTGATTGCAAAATCTGTTCACGGTATCATGGACAACGTTTTGCAATAATAGCAGCACAAAAACTTTACAGTGTCAGTGATATATACATTAATATATAATATATATATGGATGTCAGTGATATGTATACATTAATATATAATATATATATATATGGGATGTCAGTGATATGTATACATTAATATATAATATATATATATGGGATGTCAGTGATATGTATACATTAATATATAATATATATATGGGATGTCAGTGATATGTATACATTAATATATAATATAAATATATGGAGTGGTCAGTGATAGTATACTAATATTAATATGATTAATATGGGATGTCATTGTTAAATGTATACATTAAATATAATATTATATATATGGGATGTCAGTGATATGTATAACATTAATATATAATTATATATATGGGATGGTCAGTGATATGTATTACATTAATATATAATATATATATATGGGATGTTAGTGTATATTATACATTAAATATAATATATATATGGGATGTCAGTGATAAGTTACATTGCATAATTTAAATATATATGGGATTGTCAGTGAATATATACATTAATAATAATATATAGGGATGTCAGTGATATGTTACATAATATATAATATATTATATGGGATGTCAGTGATTAGTTACTAATATATAAATATATATGGGAGTCAGTGATATGTATACATTAATAATATATATACATATGGAATGGCGGTCACTGTTAAGAGGTTCTAGCAGGGGAAATTGTGCTTTCTGGTGGGGTCCTTAAGGTGGTTGCAGTGTAAGATTTATTGAGGAGTTAGGGTCATGTAACCTTTATTGGATGCACGTGGAGTTTTCTGTGGTTGGCGTTAGAGTGATCTGCTGGTGGTTATTGGGTTTCACAGAACATTGGCCCTTTTTCCAGGTGTTTTAGAATTTAGCAGGTACCCCTGGCAGATCTGTTATTTTTGTGCTGTAGCCAAGTCAGACAGATTCCTTCATTAGATCGCGTGTTGGAATCCTTGTCAAGGCAGATACGATACACGTGCGTCGTGTGTACACTATAGTGCTTTGTGGTTTGGGTTGAAGGCTGTTTTTCTCCGGTAATGTTTTCTTCAGTAAGTTGTGACATAACCGTGTGTTGTTTACGGCATATATGAACCCTATAGTGATAATAATACGTGAGTTACGTGACGTCAGGTATAGCGACCATATGTGATAGTAATACGGTGGTACTGCACCGTAGTGTATAGGAACATATAGTGATATATACGTGGTTACTGCACAGTCAGTGATACGAAACATAGTGATAATATACGGTGGTTACTACGTCAGTCAGTGTTAGCGAATCACTAGTGATAATAAACGGTGGTTACTGCACGCAGTGTATAGCGAACCATCTAGTGATAATAATACGTCGGTACTGCACCGTCATGTAAGTGAACCATATAGTGATAATATACGGTGGTTACTGCACCGTCAGTGTATAGCGAACCATAAGTGATAAAATACGGTGTGGTTACTGCACCGTCCGTGTATAGCGGAACCAGATAGTGATTATATACGGTGGTACTGCACCGTCATGTGTATAGCGAACCATATAGGATAATAATACGGTGGTTTACTGCACCGTCAGTGTATAGCGAACCATATAGTGATAATAAACGGTGGTTACTGCACAGTCAGTGTATAGGAACCATATAGTGATAATAATAGGTGGTTACTGCCCTCAGTGTAAAGCGAACCAATAGTGATAATAATACTTGGTTTTACTATGTTTTATTTTTTGGTTTAGTTATACAATTTATATTAATGGTGGTGGTTCTGCACGTCAGTGTATAGCGAACCATATAGTGATAATAATACGGTGGTTACTGCACCGTCAGTGTATAGATGAACCATTAGAGTATAACATAACGGTGGTTATGCACCGTCGTGTAAGAGAACCATATAGTGATAAAATACGGTGGTTCTGCCACGTCAGTGTATAGCGACATTATAGTGATAATAATACGGTGGTTACTGCACCGTCAGTGTATAGTGAACCATATAGTGATAATAATACGGTGGTTACTGCACCGTCAGTGTATAGTGAACCATATAGTGATAATTAATACGGTGGTTACTGCACGTCAGTGTATAGCGAACATATAGTGATAATAATACGGTGGTTACTGCACGTCAGTGTATAGGAAACCAATAGTGATAATAATACGGTTTGGTTACTTGCACCGTCAGTGTATAGTGAACCATATAGTGATATAATAATACGGGGTGGTTACTGCACCGTCAGTGTATAGTGAAAAACCATATAGTGATAATAATACGGTGGTTACTGCCAGTCAGTGTATAGGAACCAGATAGTGATAAATACGGTGGTACTGCACCGTCAGTGTATAGGAACCATATAGTGATAATAATACGGTTGGTTACGCACCGTCAGGTATAGTGAACCTATAGTGATAAATAATACGGTGGTTACTGCACCGTCAGTGTATAGCGAACCATATAGTGATATAACGGTGGTACATGCACAGTCAGTGTATAGCGAACCATATAGTGATAATAATACGGTGGTTACTGCACCGTCAGTGTATAGCGAACCATATAGTGATAATAATACGGTGGTTACTGCACCGTCAGTGTATAGCGAACCATATAGTGATAATAATACGGTGGTTACTGCACCGTCAGTGTATAGCGAACCATATAGTGATAATAAATACGGTGGTTACTGCCACCGTCAGTGTATAGCGAACCATATAGTGATAATAATACGGTGGTTACTGCACCGTCAGTGTGTATAAGCGAACCATTATAGTGATAATATACGTGGTTACTGCACCGTCAGTGTATAGCGAACCATATAGTGATAATAATACGTGGTTACGAGCACCGTCAGTGTATAGCGAACATATAGTGATAATAATACGGTGGTTACTGCACCGTCAGTGTAGAGCGAACCATATAGTGATAACTAATACGGTGGTTACTGCACCGTCAGTTGTATAGCGAACCATATAGTGATAATAATACGGTGGTTACTGCACGTCAGTGTAATAGCGAACCATATATTGATAATAATACGGTGGTTTACTGCACCGTCAGTGTATGAGCGAACCATTTATAGTGATAATAATACGGTGGTTACTGCACGTCAGTGTATAGCGAAACCATATAGTGTAATAATACGGTGGTTAACTGCACCGTCAGTGTATAGCGAACCATATAGTTGATAATAATACGGTTGGTTACTGCACCTCAGGTATAGCGAAACCATATTAGTGATAATAATACGGTGGTTACTGCACCGCAGTGTTAGCGAACCAATAGTGATGAATAATACGGTGGGTTACTGCACCGTCAGTGTATAGCGAACATATAGTGATAATAATACGGTGGTTACTGCACCGTCAGTGTATAGCGAACATTAGTGGATAATATACGGTGGTTACTGACACCGTCAGTGTTATAGCGAATCATATAGTGATAATAATACTGTGGTTACTGCACCGTCAGTGTATAGGAAACATATAGTGATAATAATATGGTGGTTACTGCACGTCAGTGTATAGCGAACCATATAGTGATAAATAATACGGTGGTTACTGCACCGTCCGTGTATAGCTGAATCATATAGTGATATAATACGGTGGTTACTGCACCGTCAGTGTATCAGGAAACATATAGTGATAAAGATACGGTGGTTACTGCACCGTTAGTGTATAGTGAACATATATAGTGATAATAATACGGTGGTTACTGAACCGTCAGTGGATAGTGAACCATTATAGTGATAATATACGGTGGGTTACTGCCACGTCAGTGTATAGCGAAACATATAGTGATAATAATACGGTGGTTACTGCACGTCAGTGTATAGCGAAACCATATAGTGATAATAATACGGTGGTTACTGCACAGTCAGTGTAGAGCGAACCATATAGTGATATAAACGGGGTTACTGCACTGTCAGTGTATAGCGAACCATATAGTGATAATAATACGGTGGTTACTGCACAGTCAGTGTATAGGTAAAAACCATATAGTGATAATAATACGGTGGTTACTGCACAGTCAGTGTATAGTGAACCATTATAGTCAAAAATACGGTGGTTACTGCACAGTCAGTGTATAGTGAACCATATAGTGATAATAATACGGTGGTTACTGCACAGTCAGTGTATAGTAACCATATAGTGATAATAATACGGTGGTTACTGCACAGTCAGTGTATAGTGAACCATATAGTGATAATAATACGGTGGTTACTGCACAGTCAGTGTATAGTGAACATTAGCTGATAATAATACGGTGGTTACTGCACAGTCAGGTATAGTGAAACCATATAGTGATATAATACGGTGGTTACTGCACAGTCAGTGTATAGTGAACCATATAGTGATAATAATACGGTGGTTACTGCACAGTCAGTGTATAGTGAACCATATAGTGATAATAATACGGTGGTTACTGCACCGTCAGTGTATAGTAAACCATATAGTGATAATAATACGGTGGTTACTGCACCGTCAGTGTATAGCGAACCATATAGTGATAATAATACGGTGGTTACTGCACCGGTTCAGTGTATAGCAAACCATATAGTGATAAAAACGGTGGTACTGCACCGTCGTGTGTTAGCGAACCATTATAGTGATAATAATCGGTGGTTACTGCACCGTCCGTGTATTATAGCGAAACATATAGTGATAATAATACGGGGGTTACTGCAACCGTCAGTGTATAGCGAACCATATAGTGATAATAATACGGTGGTTACTGACACCGTCAGTGTTATAGCGAACCATATAGTGATAATAATACGGTGGTTACTGCACCGTCAGTGTATAGCGAACCATTATATGATAATAATACTGGTGGGGTTTGTACACTGCACCGTCAGTGTATAGCGAACATATAGTGATAAATATATACGGTGGTTGGTTACTGCACCCGTCAGTGTATGAGCGAACCATATAGTGATTAATAATAACGGTGGTTACTGCACAGTCAGTGTATAGCGAAACCATATAGTGAAATAATACGGTGGTTACTGCACCGTCAGTGTATTAGAAACCCATATAGTGATATTAATACGGTGGTTACTGCACAGTCAGTGTATAGCGAACCATATAGTGATAATAATACGGTGGTTACTGCACCGTCAGTGTATAGCGAACCATATAGTGATAATAATACGGGGTACTGCACAGTCAGTGTTAAGCGAACCATATATGTGATAATAATACGGTGGTACGCACCGTCAGTGTATAGCGAACCATATAGTGATAATAATACGGTGGTTACTGCACCGCATGCTATAGCCGACCATATAGTGATATAATACGGTTGGTTACTGCACCGTCAGTGTATAGCGAACCATATAGTTGATAATAATACGGTGGTTACTGCACCGTCAGTTATAGCGAAACCTATAGTGATAATAATACGGTGGTTACTGCACCGTCAGTGTATTGCGAAAATAGAGTGATAATAATACGGTGGTTACGCACCGTCAGTGTTAGTGAACCTAAATGATATAATACGGTGGTACTGCACCGTCAGTGTATATTGAACATATAGTGATAATAATACGGTGGTTACTGCACCGTCAGTGTATAGTGAACAATTAGTGATAATAATACGGTGGTTAATTCACGTCAGTGTATAGCGAAACCATATAGTGATAATAATACGGTGGTTACTGCACCGTCAGTGTATAGTGAACCAATAGTGATAATACGGTGGTTACTGCACCGTCAGTGTATAGCCAAACCATTTATAGTGATAATAATACGGTGGTTACTGCACCGTCCAGTGTTATAGTGAACCATATAGTGATAATAATCACGGTGGTTTATGCACCTCGTGGTTATAGCGAACCATATAGTGATAATAATACGGTGGTTACTGCACGTCCATGTATAGTGAACCGATAGTGATAATAATACGGTGGTTACTGCACCGTCAGTGTTATAGTGAACCATATAGTGATAATATACGGGGTTACTGACACGTCAGTGTATAGTGATAACCATATAGTGATAAAATACGGGTGGTTACTGCCACCGTAGTGATAGTGACCCATATTAGTAGAATTAATACGCGTTGGTACTGCACCGTCAGTGTATAGTGAACATTATAGTGATAATAATAGTGTGGTTACTGCACAGTATGTATAGGCCAACCATATAGTGATTAATAATACGGTGGTTACTGCCACGTCAGTGTATAGTGACCATATGTGATTAATAATACGGTGGTTACTGCACAGTCAGTTTGTAAGTGAACCATATAGTGATAATAATACGGGGTGTACTGCACCGTCAGTGTTATAGCGAACCATTATAGTGATAATAATACGGTGGGTTACTCACCGTCGGTATAGCGAACACATATGTATAATTATCGGTGGTTACTGCACCGTCCAGCTGTATAGCGAACACATATAGTGATATATATTACTGGGGGTATACTTGATAAAAATCACGTCAGTGTATATGTTAGACCCATTTAGTAAAATAATCGGTGGTACTGACACGTCGTGTATAGCGAATATATTAGTGATAATACTTACGGTGGTTACTGACAGTCAGTGTATATGCGACCATATAGTGTATTAATAATACGGTTGGTACTGCATCGTCTAAGTGTTATTAGGCGGAACACATTAATAGTGATAATAATACGCGTTGGTTTACTGCACCGTCGTTGTATAGGAACCATATGTGGATATTAATACGGTGGTTACTGCCACCGTCAGTGTATAAGCTGAACTCCTATATTAGTGTATAGATAACTACGTGGTTACTTGCACCGTCAGTGGATGAGCGAAACCATAGTAGTGATAATAATACAGGTGGTTACTGACCGTCCAGTGATATAGCGAATCATATAGTGTATAATAATACGTGGTTACTGCACGTCAGTGTTTATAGCGACCATATAGTGATAATAAACGGTGTGGTACTGACACCGTCAGTGTATAGTGAACACTATAGTATAATAATAATACGGTGGTTAACTGCACCGTCAGTGTATAGCGAATCCATTATAGTGATTAATAATACGGGTTACTGGCACAAGTCAGTGTATAGCGAACCATATAGTGATAATAATACGGTGGTTACGCACGTCAGTGTATAGCGAACCATAATAGGTGATATAAATACGGTGGTTACTGCACCGTCAGTGATAGCGAACATACCTAGTGATAAAATAATACGGTGGTTACTGCACCGTCAGTGTATAGTGAACCATATAGTGATAATAATACGGTGGTGAAATGTGATGTTTTTTCTGGGTATCAATGTTATTTAATGGATAAATAAACAATAGTGTCTGATTGTGCCCAGTCTCTCCCCCATGTGCTTTACACAATTTACCCTCCTTCATCTGACTGGGGGATGGAACGAGTCACCAATCTGACCTGTCCAACAGGCTGAAATTCAGCTGCTTCCCACTGACATATAATCTGTTCCCTTCCAACTCAATGTCCCCAACTGCCATAAACAACACAACAGCCCCGTGTGACAAGTGTACATTCCTAACACGACCCACCTGTCCGTGTTACATCTAAATCCAGCCTCAGCATCCACACAGCTCCCTGTGCTTGGGTTCCACTGGGTCATATAATGACAAACCCATGTACAATACACATGGTGAGTTTAGGGCAGTGTACACACAGGGAGTGTAAGGAGGAGTATAACATAGAGGAGGTCTTAAGCAAGTGGCCATTTTACCACCCCACCCCGCATTAATGGAGGTCGGGCCCCTGACCCAAGATTCCAAGTTGCCTAACCAAGACACGTTTTATAAACAGCTGATCAACGCGTATGATAAACATCACTAGTTTGAAAAGAACCGGACCCGAACTTCCGGAACTGAACCGATGAATGAATGAAACATACGCGTGATCAGCTGTTTAAAATGGCTGATCGCACAAAGGTTCTTGGGCTTGTTGCGGGCCCTACTACCATTTGCCCCCCCATCACGGGGGTGGTAGTTAGCCCACTGAGTCTAAGGCAGTGTTCATATAGAGAGTCTAAAGACTGGTACCACCACCATGCCAATTTTGGTTCAATCGACGATATAGTTGCAGTTCATTGGTTGATTGGGGGAGAAGCAAATAATTGCAAGGGTTTATTGGCCCCGAACGGTCAGTCAGGAGAAATAGTTGCTGGTGTGTACCAGCCTTAAGGCGGTTATTGCATCTAACATAACAGACTGGCCTATAGAGATCAATTTTCCTGGTGTGTCCATTTGATCTATCAAATTGGATGAAAAAAATATCAACCTATGTGTGGCATTTGTTCAATAGACTGCACAGCAATGTCAACAAAGCTGATTGGACATTCGTTGAGCCACCTAATATTTACAGGCTGTTCGGAAGGGGAACTTACCCTTAAATCAATCAATCGTGTAAATCTGAAAATAGTTATATGAATATGGTGGGAGCGGCATAGTGTTGCCCTTAGACAGTACAGTAGAGGGTATAGCTTTATGTGGTGTACAGAACATTCCTTCTCTGTTATTTATACATATGGGTGGGAGCGCCATAGTGTTTCCCTTAGACAGTACAGTAGAGGGTTAGCTTATAGTGTGTACAGAACATTTCCTTCTGTATTTTATAATTTATACATTGGTGGGAAGCTGCCATAACTTGTCCCTTACACAGTACAGTAGAGGGTATAGATTATGTGTGTACAGAAACAGTCCTTCTCTGTATATTTATACATATGGGTGGGAGCTGCCATTAGTGTTCCCTTAGACATGTACAGTATGAGGTATAGATTATTTGTGTACAGAACATTCCTTTCTGTTATGTATACATAATGGGTGGGAGCTGCCATAGTGTTTCCCTTAGACCAGTACAGTATGAGGGTATTAGATTATTGTGTGTACAGAACATCCGTCTCGTGATATGTATAACATATGGGGTGGGAGCCTCCATAGGTTTCCCTTAGACAGTACAGTATGAGGGTATAGGATTATGTGGTGTACAGAAAACCATTCCGTCTCTGTATATTTATTACATTATGGGTGGGAGCTCCATATTTTCCTTGAACAGTACAGTATGAGGGTATAGCTTATTGTATGTACGAGAACATTCCTTCTCTGTATATTATACATATGGGGGGAGCTGCCATATTGTTTCCCTTAGACAGTACAGTATGAGGGTATAGCTTATTGTTGTGTTAAGAACATCCTTCTCTGTATATTTAGAATTATTGGTGGGAGCTGCACATTATTGTTTCACCTAGACAGTTACAGTTATGAGGGTATAGCTATTGTATGAAGAAACGTACTCTCTGTATATTATAATACATAGGGTGGGAGTGCCATATGTTTCCCTTCAGACAGTACAGTAGGTGTGGTTATAGATATTGTTGTGTGCAGCACATTCCTTCTCCGTATACTTATACATAGGGTGGGAGCGTGCCATAGTGTTGCCCTTAGACAGTACAGTATGAGGTATAGATATTGTGTGGTACAGAACATTCTTCTTGATATTTAACCATATGGGTGGGAGCTGCCATATTGTTTCCCTTAGACAGTAGACAGTATGGAGGTATATAGATTATTGTGTGTTACAGAAATTCCTTCCTGTATATTTATTACATATGGGTGGGAGAGCGCCATATGTTTCCCTTAGACAGTTACAGTATGAGGGTAAGATTATTGTATGTACAGAAATTTCTTTCTGTTATATTTATAATATATGGGTGGGAGCTGCCATATGTTTCCCTTAGACAGTACAGTATGGGTATAGATTATTGGGGTACAGAACATTCCTTCTCTGGATTATTATACATTGGGTGGGAGCTGCCATATTGTTGACCTTAGACAGTACACGTTGAGGGTATAGATTAATTGTGTGTACAGAACATTCCTTCTCTGTATATTTATACATATGGGTGGGAGCTTGCCATATTGTTTCCCTTAGGACAGTTACAGTAGGGGTATAGCTTATTGTATGTACAGAACATTACTTCCTCGTATAGTGATACATATGGGTGGGAGCTGCCATATTGTCCCTGTCGACAGTACAGTATGTGGGTTAGATTATTGTGTGTAAAGCAACAATTCCTTCTCTGTTATTTATACATATGGGTGGGAGCTGCCCATTATGGTTCCCTTACAGTACAGTATGAGGTATAGGCTTATTGTATGTTACAGGAAACTTCCTTCTCTGTATATTTATAACTTATGGGTAGGAGCTGCCATATTGTTTCCCTTAGCAGTTACAGATGAGGGTTATAGATTATTGTAGGTACAGAACATTCCTTCTCTGTTATTATGACATTAGGGGGGAGCTCCATTGTTTCCTTAGACAGTACAGTAGAGGGTATAGCTTGATTGTATGTACAGAACATTCCTTCTTGTATATTTATACAATATGGTGAGGACGCCATATTGTTTACCTTAGACAGTACAGTTATGAGGGTTTTAGAGCTTATTGGTGTACAGGAAACATTCCCTCTCTGTATGATTTATACATATGGGTGGGAGCTGCCATATTGTTTCCCTTAGACAGTACAGTATGAGGGTATATATAGTACATATTAAATGTATCCAGTTCCAGTAAGAGATCCCAGTTCAGTTTGTACAGGGTCACTGAGGGGCCCAGGCCTTGCCCTTGGTGGTACCTTTACCTGATTCTATCCTGGACCAGAGTTGTTGATTCCCCAGTAAAATTAAAAAGAACCATCTGATTGGTTGAGGCAGTGATAGTGGATGGGAGCATGTGTGTGGCCCCATGAGACCCATGTGCATGGGGGATCAATACACGGCAGCAGTAATGGAGTTTGTCTCACCTGCTCTGTATTGTCACCTACCAACAGACAAAAACACACCGACAACTTCTGGGGTCCCGGCCCACCCACAGGACACAGCAAATGGTTCATGGGATATTTTTAGGCTGAACAAGCAAATGGCCAAAATGAATCAGGGGGAATAGGTGCAGGGTCAGTTTGGCTCAGAGGCCCTCGACGAAAAACCACATCGTCTCCATAAAACAGAACAGAAGGTGCTTAGTTTATGAGCAGATTGAAGTGACTCACACCAGCAGTATGTGTGTGGGGACTGATGTGTGTGGGGCAAAGTATAGTGTTGAGTCGTGTGGGTATGTGTGGGCTTGATGTGGTGGTGGGGTCTGTTCTGTTTGACGTTGTTGGGGGCACGTGTGATGTTGGTTCTGTGGGGTTGGTGTGGGTATGAGTGTGTGGGGGTCTGTGTGATGTGGGTCTGTGTGGTATGAGTGTGTGGTGTGGGTCTGTGTGATTGTGGGTTCTGTGGTGTATGAATGTGTGGTGTGGTGTGGGTATGTTCTAGGTTGGGGCGTGTGATGTTGGTCTTGTGGGTCTGTGTGGTATTGAGTGTGTGATGTGGCTCTGTGGGGGTATGAGTGTTGTGGTGTGGGTCTGTGTTCATATGTGTGAGCTGGAAGATGTTCTTGGGGAGGTTGGCTTTTTGTTTTGTTTTGTCGGATGTGTCTGTGTTGGATGTGTCTATCTATGTGGATGCGGTAGGTTGTGTGTGTACAGTCAACAAGGTTTAATCTGAGGTCTGTCAATCACACACACACACGCAGATCTTCGTGTAATGAAATTTAACGGCTCCAGAGTAGAGAGGGAATTCCATTCCTGTCGTGT
Organism: Hymenochirus boettgeri; assembly: GCA_019447015.1. Taxonomy (NCBI): domain Eukaryota; kingdom Metazoa; phylum Chordata; class Amphibia; order Anura; family Pipidae; genus Hymenochirus; species Hymenochirus boettgeri. Next base: position 12,515 of record JAACNH010002413.1, read on the forward strand.
TAAGTCCCTGGTTATAAAAAAAATTTTATAGTTACAGTTCCCAGTTTCTGCCCTTTAATACCAAAACGTTGTCCAGTAGAAAGATTCCGTTATCCCAAACTGAACTGACACATTACTACAGAACCACTTTATCTGGATCCCTTTTTCAGTATCACTTTATCTGGATCCCTTTATCTGGATCCCTTTTCTATGTATCATCCTAGACTTTATCTGGAGTTCCCTTTATCGTATCACTTTATCTGGATCCTTTATCAGTATCACTTTATCTGATCCCTTTTCAGTATCACTTATCTGGATCCCTTTATGCAGTATCACTTTATCTGGATCCCTTTATCAGTATCATTTATCTGGATTCCCTTTATCAGTTCATTGTATGACCTTTATCAGTGGTCTTTATCCGGACCTTTATCAGTATCACTTTCTGGATAACTTATCTGGATACCCTTTATCTAAGATCCCTTTATAAGTATCACTTTAAGGGATCACTTTATCTGGATCCCTTATCTGGATTCCCTTTATCAGGATCCCTTTATCAGGATCCCTTTTATCAGTGACCCTTTATCAGGATCCTTTATCTGGATCCCCGTCTATCTGGATCCCTTATTCTGGATCCCTTTATCTGGATCACTAAGCTGAATCACTTTAGCGAAATCACTTTAGCTGAATCACTATCATATCATAGTATCACTTTGCTGGATTCACTTATGCGATCAGTCCCGGATCACTTATAGTGGATCACTTTATCAGTATTACTTTATCTGGATCACTTTATTAGTATCACTTTATCTGGAACATTAGAATCACTTTATCTGGCTCACTTTATCAGGATCACTTTATCTGGAACATCAGAATCACTTTATCTGGATCACTTATTTCCAAATACTTTATTTGGATCAATTTAATGGATCACTTTACTCAGTTACTTATCTGGATCCACTGTTAGCTGATCATGTAGCTGGAGACTTTAGCTGGTCCCTTTATCTGGGGTTCACTTTATATGGGTCACGTTATCAGGAATCACTTATCAGGATCACTTATAGGATCACTTTATAGGATCACTTGTATCAGGATCACTTTATCCGGATCACTTTATCGGATCACTTTATTGGATCACTTACAGGATCACCTTTAGATGGATCAACTTGATCAGTGATTACTTTTATCTGGATAACTTTATCGGATTAAACTTTTATTAGGATACTTTATCTGATCACTTTATTAGAATCACTTATCAGGATCACTTATTCTGGAACATCAGAATCACTTTATCTGGATCACTTTATCAAAATCACTTTATTCGGATTCAAGCTTACCTGATCACTAACACTGGATACTAATCTTATCTGTATCGGATACTTATCTGTATTACTCTTTATCGTGGATACTTATCTGGATCACCTTTATCAGTGATACTTTACGCCTTTATCAGTATTTACTGTAGACGGATCACTTATCAGTATCACTTTATAAGGATCACTTTATCAGTATCATTTTATTCAGTCTCTTACTGTACTTATAGGTATCCTGTGATCACTTTTTAGCTATCACTTATCGGATCATTTACTCAGGATTCACTTTTAGTGATATTTATCTATATTTCTGGATAACTTTCATTAGTTATAACTTTTCTGCGCAACATCAGAAATCACTTTACTAGTGATTCACTTATCTTGGAAACATTCAGAATTACTTTACTGGATCACTTGATCAGCTTATTACTTTATCTGGATCACTGTTACAGTTATTACTATATCTGGATCACTTCTTCAGTATACCTTTATCTGGATCACTTAATCGTATCACTTATCTGGTACACTGTTATCAGTATCACTTTATCTGGATCCTGTTTTCAGGGGATTCACTTATCTGGATCACTTTATCTGGGTCACTTTATCAGTATACTTTATCTGTGATCACTTATCGGATCCACTTTAGCTGGATCACTTATCAGGATCACTATCAGTATTACTTTATTGTAAACGTTGATTAGTTCACTTTTGGAACATCAGAATCACCTTTACTGGATCACTTTATCAAAATCACCTTTATTCTGGATCACTTATCAGTATACTTTATCAGGATCCATTTATCTGGATCACGTATCAGTATGTACTTTAGCTGGATCACTTTTATCAGGTCACTTTATCAGTATTACTTAGCTGGATCAACTTTAGCTGGATCACATTGTGATCGTAGATCACTCTATCTAGGATCACTTTATCTGGATCACTTTGATCTATCGTATACTTTATCTGGGATACTTTATTATATCATTTATCGGTCACTTATCAGGATCATTTACTGGATAACTATCGTATTAACTTTAGCGGCATCACTTGCTGGTCACTATCAGTAATTACTTTATCTGATGTGATAACGTTTATATTAGTATCACTGTATCAGGATCACTTATCAGTATCACTTTATCGGATAACTATCAGGTATTACCTTAAGCTGGACACTTAACTGGATCACTTTAGCGGATCTGACCATATATATATAAGTATATATATAATATATATATATATATTAATATATATATATATATAATATATATACCATGCATTGTTCCATTATAGTATATATAAAATACCATGCATTGATCTATACCATATAATTACATACAATGATGTTCCAATTAGATATATAATCCAGATTTTATTATATTATCATTATCCATGTATTGTTCCATATATGAGTATATATACATACCATGTATGTTCATATAATCGTATATACATACCAATGTTCCCATGAATATAACCCCTCATAGTATATATATAACTATCTATTACATTATAAGACTGAGTAAACAGTTAGTTTATATAATACATTATAATATTATAATACATTGTCCAATATAGTTGCTCTATACATACGGTTCCATATATGTATATTAGATACTAATAATACATCTTAAAATCTTAGAAGAACATATAGTATAGATACCATACCGATGGTATTGTGCTCATATTAGTATATGTACACTTACCAGTATTGTTCCATTATATAGTATATATACATATGTTCCATATATAGTATATATACATATGTTCCATATATAGTATATATACATACGGGTGTATTGCTCCATATATAGTATATATATCCACACCGTGTATTGTTCCCAGATATAGTAGTATATACATACCATGATTGATCTATATAGTATATGTACATACCATGTATGTCCAATAGTATATAGACATACCGTGTGGATTGTTCAATATTAGTAATATACATCACGTGTCATTGTTTGTCCATATATAGTATATTACATTACGTGATTGTTTCATATAGCTTATACATACCGTGTATGTTTCCAAGATAGCATTTATACATACCGTTGATTGTTCCATATATAGTATATATACATACGTGTATTGTTCCATATATAGTATATATACATACCGTGTATTGTCCATATATAGTATATATGACATACGGTATGTTCCATAATATATATATAGACATACCCTGTATTGTTACATATATAGGTATAGATACCATGTATTGTTCATATATAGTATAGACATACATGTATTGTTCCATTATATAGTATATAATTCCATGTATTGATCCATGATTATAGTATTGATAACAGATTGATTCCTATAAGTATAAGACATACCTGTATTGTTATATATAGTATAATACCGATGTATTGATCCATAGTATAGTATATAGACATACAGTATGTTCATATAAGGTATAGCAGTACCATGTATTGTTCTATATAGTGATATATATACCGTGTATGTGCCATATATAGTATATAGACATACATGTATTGTTCCATATATAGTATATAGACATACCATGTATTGTTCCATATATCGTATAGACATACCCATGTATTGATCCATATATAGTATAGGACATTACATTATGCTTATAGATGGTTTCCATATATAGTAGACATACCATGTATTGATCCATATATGTATAGACATAACCATGTTATTGTTCATATATAGTCTAGACATACCATCTGTATTGTGCCATATTGATAGTATAGACATACAGTATTGTTCCATATATGTATAGGTACATACAAGGTATTGTTCCATATATAGTATAGACATACCATGTATGTTCCATATATAGATTAGTAACATAACATGTTATTGTTCCATAATATAAATTTTCTAGACATACAGCAGTTCCAAAATGATACATTGTTCCATTATATAGTATATAGGACATACCATGTATTTCCATTTATATGTATATACATACCATGTATGTTCCATATTAGTATATAGGACAACCATGTATTGATCCAATATAGTATAGACTACCATGTATTGTGTCCATATTATATATATACATACATTGTATTGATCCATATATAGTAGAGGACACTACCATGTATGTCATAGTATAGTATATAGACAACCATGTATGATCCATATATAGTATATACATTACCATGCAGTTGATCTATTTTAAATATACTGTAACATTTTCAGGTAGCACAGACCATTGTCTCCCAGTAAAGAGACTTTTTAACACAATTTAACTCACAGAAACAGGAACAGTCTTTGGTTTGGTTTTCAAACTAACCTCAGCCAGGTTTATTCGGGGAATTAGCTCACAGAATAAAATAATAAATCCTATGCCACACTGGCCTTACTAATACAAAATAGGGGTCCCTGACTGTTGGAACAGTCATAGTTAATCACAGTCCAGTATCACACACAGCTCAGTATCTTCCCCTGGAGAATTGAACTGGTTGTAGCCAATCTCCTATCTCGGGTTAAGGCTCTGACACTCAGGTTCTGGTCTGCCTGCTTACAGACCCACAGGCTCCTTCCCTAATCAGACTCTCCCCCAAAACAGGCTACTCGGCCTGTGTCCTTGTACCTTTATATGGACACAGAACTCCCCAATGACTTCTAATATCCTTATAATTTACAGTAGGGGATACATTATCCCTTATAATACATGAGTGTACCCAGAAGTTCCCTTGTATAAACTCAGTCGTGTCTTGTACCTTTATATAGGGACACAGAACTCCTCAGTGAATTCTAATATCCTTATAATTTACAGTAGGGATACAGTATCCCTTATAATACATGGAGTGTACCAGGAGTTCCCGTATACTCAGCTGTGTCCTTTTCCCTTTATATAGACACCAAACTCCTCCAGTGGACTTCTAATATCTTATAATTTACAGTAGGGGATACATATCCCTTATAATACATGAGTGGTACCCAGAGTCCCTGTATAAAACTCACCGTGTCCTTTACCTTATATAGACACAGAACTCCTCAGTGACTTCTAATATACATTATAATTTACAGTAGGGGATACAGTATCCCTTATAATCATAAGTGGTACCCCAGAGTCATGTATAACTTCAGTCGTGTCATTGTACCTTTATATAGGACACAGAAAATCTCAGGACTCTAATATCCTTATAATTTGACAGTAGGGACTAAATATCCCTTATTAATACAATAAGTGGTACCCAGAGTTCCTGTTATACTCAGCCTGTGTCCTTGTACCTTTATATAGGACACAGAACTCCTCATGACTTTAATATTTATAATTTTACAGTAGGGGATAAATTATCTTATAATACATGAGTGGTACCCAGAGGAGTGCCTGTATAACTTCAGCCTGTGTCCTTTGTACCTTTATATAGACACAGAAACTCCTCAGTGACTACTAAATCTTATAATTTACAGTAAGGGGATAAATTATGCCTTATAATACATGATGGTCCCAGAGTTCTCTGTATTACTCAGTCTGTGTCCTTGTACCTTTATATAGATAGGACACAGGAACTACTCAGTGACTTCTAATATCCTTATAATTTACAATAGAGGATACATATCCCTTATAAGACATGAGTGGTACCCAGGTGTTCCCTGTATAACTCAGGTCTGTGTCCTTTGTACCTTTATATAGCACAGAAAAAACTCCTCAGTGACTCTAATATCCTGATAATTTACAGTAGGAGATACATTATCCTTATAAATAATGGGTGGTACCAGAGTTCGTTAACTCAGTCTGTGTCTGGTACCTTTATTTAGACACAGAACTCCCAGTGACTTCTAAACCTTATAATTACAGTAGGGGATACATTATCCCTATAATACATGAGTGGTACCCAGAGTTCCTTGTATAAACTCAGCGTGTTAAGACTATTAATGAAAACGAAGGAAAATGAGTTAAACAATTCTTTTTTATCCCCTACTTTATTGTAATACATGTGACTGTCTCTGTGTATTATTGCAGTAACTTGGCATTGTCATGATGACGTGGTTGAGTGAACATTCCTTATAATTTAATGGAAGGGGACACAAATGTAGTTTCCTTGCATCTGCATTGTGACATGTGACTTGATGACATCATTTAGGACTGGTGACATCATGTAAGGATGTTTTATAGGACATTATATTGTATAAATGTATCGATAGCTGTTGGGAGAGTAGACATGATCCTAATGGGGTAGATGGTAGATATCCAGTGCTCTGGGCACTGTTAGGGTTTGTTTCAGCAGTTAGAGGGTTAAAACAGCTGCATTGCCCCATGGGAGGACCTTGTTGCCCAGGTGGTTGGTTGTGTTGATGGAGGAAGGTGCCAAACATGCCCTCAGCAGGGAATAAAAAGTGCAGTCAGCAGATTTATTCTAGTGTCAGGCTGAACCCGCACCACCACAGAGACCAGCTGCAGAAACTGAACACCCCAAACGCAGGAGACCCCCAGCAATAACATGGCGGATTTCTGAATAACAAACCATGGGGGATGATTAGTACTGACAGGGCCATGTATGGAGAGCTATAGGTCTCTGTACATTGCCAATGGTCATAAGCCGCATTAACCCTTGGTGCATTGACAGTAAAGGGGTTAACACGGCTTTTTTAAAACCGGTTCGGCCAGGAGGAAAGACGTCTGTCGCGGCAAAAGCAAGCCGCTGTCCGATAGTCACCGCGACCAGATCGTGCGGTCCATAGAGGACGCACGATCGGACGAGGGTTTTTCCACCCTGTCGGATGCGATAATTTCGGTCCGATCGACCGATACACTGAACTATCGGTCGATCGGACCGAAATATCTCATCGTGTGTACCCAGCTTAACTTCGTACAGACGTACGATAGTCCCACGTGTGTGTGTGCGTTGGTCTGGGGTCGTTGATCCGCCATCACACCAAGAACAACCCCCAACCAAACGCATAAACACAGGCGACATCGTACGTCTGTACGAACGCTATAGACAGGGAAAGGTTCATTGGTAAGGGGACTGCCTTAAAGGGGAAACAAATAGTTCTTGGAGTCTCCTGAACTCTGGGGTGGTCTCCTGCACTCCCGCAGGTCTCATCCCTGTCTAATTAGAGACCGTTTATTAAACCCATATGGAGGACAGTCACACATCTTTACAATTGTCTAAAAAAATTAGAGACGTTACACCCCATATGGGAGACAGTCACCACATCTTTACAATCTGTCTAATTAGAGACCGTTACACCCATATGGAGACAGTCACACATCTTTACAATCTGTCTAAATAGAGACGTTACACCCCAGATGAGAAGTAACCAACATTCTTTACAACTAATTAGAGCCGTTACAACCAATATGAAGACATTACTATATCTTTCCAATCTGTCTAATTAGGCCGTTACAAACCCATTATGAAGAATTTACTATAATCTTTCCAATCTGGTCTAATTAGAGACGTTACACCCATCTGGAGAAAGTCACTACATCTTTACATTCTAATAGAGACCGTGAAACCCCTATGAAGGAAAGTTACTATGTCTTCCATCTGTCTAATTAGAGACGTTAAACCCCAGATGAAGACATTTACTATATCTTACAATATGTCTAATTAGAGACCGGTAAACCCCATAGGAGAAAGTCACTAACATCTTTACAATTCATTAGAGCCCGTTACACCCCATATGAAGACATTACTTAATATCTTTCCAAATCTGTCTCTAATTAGAGACCGTTACACCCCTATGAAGAACATTTACTATCTTTCCATTGTCTAATTAGAAGGGACCGTTACCCCCATATTGAAGACATTTTACTATATATTCCAATCTGTCTAATTAGAGACGTTTACACCCCATATGGAGACAGTCACTACATCTTTTCCAATCCAATCAGAGACGTTACACCCCACTTTAAAACATCTTTCCCAATTTGTCTAATAGGAGACCGTTACACCCCATATGGAGCAGTCACCACACCTTTACAACGGTCTAATTAGAGGACTGTACACCCCATAGGAGACAGTCACCACATCTTTCCAATCTGTCTAATTAGAGACCGTTACACCCCATATGGAGACAATACAACCTCTTTACAATCTGTCTCATTAGAGACTGTGAACCCCATATGGAGACAGTCACCACATTCTTTCCAAGCTGTCTAATTAGAGACCGTTACAACCCAGATGGAAAGACCCAGTACAACATCTTTACATCTGTCTAATTAGACGACTTGTTACCACCCCATATGGAGACAGTCCCACATCTTACAATCTGTCTAATTAGAGGACCGTTACACCCCATATGGAGACAGTTACCTCATCTTCCAGTATGTTTAATTAGAGGCCGTTATCCCTGTATAGAGACAGCACCCACATCTTCCATTTCTAATTATAGACTGACACCTTATATGGGACAGTATATCCCTTCAGCAGGGGCGTAGGGATCACCATAACAACCATAGAAAAAAAAAAAAACGAACTGCTATTGGGACCAGGAGCAAAGGGGCCCTACCAGGTCCTGCAGGGACATGTCCACCCTCCTAAGAACATGTTACGTAACGTAGGTCAGTCCACCAAACCCCCTTATTCTACTACACGGCTCCTTCTTTCATCGTGATAGTGCCATTACAGCCAATGGCTGATGGAAACCTGTAGAGAACAAGACTCCTCTGCTTTGTGCAGGCTTCGTACCAACCAGCCTGCACAGCATCAGAGGAGCGTGTCCCCACCAGCAAAGGGGTTGTGGGGTGAACTATATGTCATAAAAATATTTTAGGAGGGTGGAAATGCCCTTTAAAAAAAACTGCCCAGGTTGGCTTGAACTGCGCCAAAAAACTGTTTTTTTGTAGGTTTAGGGGCCCCATCCAAAAAATCTTGCTGTGGGGCCCTGCGATTTAGCTACGGCCACTGGCTTTTCCAGGTCGTCTAATTAGAGACTGTTACACCGGAGACAGTATATCTTTTCAGTATATCTAATAAGAGACTGTTACAGTCCATATATAGACAATTTTTACATCTTTCCAGTATATTAAGAGACCATTACACTGCATATAGAGACAGTAACTACATCTTTTCAGTCTGTCTAATTAGAGACTGTACACCGGAGGACAGTAGATCTTGTCCGTATATATAATAAGAGGACTGTTACAGTCATTATATAGACAATTTTTACATCTTTCCATATATAAGAGGACAATACACTGCATATAGAGACAGTAGTAACGAATCTTTCAGTCTGTCTAATTAGAAACAAACAGTAAAGATCAGTTAACACATATGCACTATAATATAGATATAACAAATAATACAGATCAGGTTACACACAATATGCACTATTTCCTACAATACACAATATCCTTATATATTTTTCATTAGGGTACCTTATTTCCTCTAATACAAAAGTCTTATATTTTACATTAGGGGTACCTTATTTCCTAGAATACACCATATCCTTAGATTTACATTAGGGGTACCTTATTTCCTAAATTACACAATATCCTTAATTTTACATTGGCGTCATAGTTCCTATAATACACCAAAATATCCTTATAATTTTACATTAGGGGTACCTTATTTCCTATAATACACAATATCCTTAGATTTTACATTAGGGGACCTATTTCCTAAATACCAACAATATCCTATATTTTACATTAGGGTACCTTATTCCTATAATAACAATATCCTTTATATTTTACATTAGGGATACCTATTTCCTATAATAAACAATATACGTATATTTTACATTAGGGTACCTTATTTCCTATAAGACCACAATATCAGTAATATTTACTTAGGCTACCTTATTCCTATAATACACAAATCCTTATATTTTACATTAGGGGTACCTTATTTCCGATAACACAATATCGTATATTTTACATTAGGTACCTTATTTCTATAATACACCAATATCCTTATATTTTAATTAGGGCTACCTTATTCCTATAATTAACAATATCCTTAATTTTACATTAGGGGTACCTATTTCCTATAATACACATATCCTTATATTTTACATTGGGTACCTTATTCCGATAATAAAACAATATCCTTATATTTTAAGTAGGGTACTTATTTCCTATATACGAATATCCTTATATTTTACATTAGGGCATACCTTATTCCTAAATACAAAATATTCCTATATTTAACATTAGGGCTACCTTATTTCCTATAATACACATATCCGTTATTTACATTAGGGGTACCGTTTCCATAATACACAATATCTTATGATTTTCAGATTTAGGGCTACCTTATTTCCTATACTACACAATATCATTATATTGTACATTAGGGTACCTTATTTCCTATGAATAAAAATATCCTTATATTTTACATAGGGGTACCTATGTTCCTATAATACAAATCATCCTATATTTACATTAGGGCTACCTTAGGCCCATATAATACACATATCCTTATAGTGTTACATTAGGGCTACCTTATTTCCTATCATACACAAATCCTTATATTGACATTAGGGGTCCCTTATTTCCTATTAATACAAAAATATCCTTATATTTTACATTAGGTGGTACATTATTTCCTATAATACACAATAGCCTTATAGTTTTACATTAGGGCTACCTTATTCACATAATACACAATATCCCTGATATTTTACATTTAGGGCTAACATTATTCCTATAATACACATATCCTATATTTTACATTAGGGGTACCTATTCTCCTATAATACACAATTATCCTTATATTTTACATTAGGGGTACTTATTCCTATAATACACATATCCTTATAATTTACCATTAGGGGTACCTTATTTCCGATAATTACAAAATATTCTTATATTTTACATTAGGGGTAATTATTTCCTAATAATACACAATATCATATATTTTACAGTCATAGGGCTACCTTATTTCCTATAATAACAATATCCTTATATTTTACATTAGGGGACCTTATTTCCTATTAATTAAACAATATCCTTATATTTTACATTTTGGAGGTACCTTAGTTCTATAATACACAATATCCTTATATTTACATTAGGGGTAACCTTATTTCTATACTACACAATATCCTTATATTTAACATTAGGGTACCTTATGTCCTATACTACACCAATATCCTTATATTTTACATTAGGGCTACCTATTTCCTATACTACACAATATCCTTATATTTACATTAGGTCCTTATTTCCTATAATACCAATATCCTTATATTTTACATTAGGGCTACATTATTCATATAATACACAATATACTTATTTTACTTAGGGGTACCTTAGTTCATATATACACAATTCCTTATATTTACATAGGGTACCTTATTTCCTATAATTACACCACTATCATTATATTTTACATTAGGGGCTACCTTATTTCCTATAAGACACATATCCTTATATTTTACATTAGGGGACCTATTTCCTATTAAGACACAATATCATTATATTTAATTAGGGACCTTTATTTCCTATAATACACAATATCCTTAGATTTTACATTAGGGGTACCTTATTTCCTATAATACGCAATATCCTTATAGTTTACATTAGGGCTACCTTATTTCCTATAATACACAATATCCTTATATATTTTACATTAGGGCTACCTTATTTCCTATAATACACAATAGCTTATATTTTACATTAGGGGTACCTTATTTCCTATAATTACAACAATATCCTTATATTTTACATTAGGGGCTACCTATTTCCTAAATACACAATACGTCCTTATATTTTAATTAGGGGGGTTTACCTTATTTCCTATAATACACATATCTTATATTTACATTAGGGGTACCTTATTCCTTATAATACACAATACCGTATATTTTACATAGGGCTCTTACCTTTATTCCGATAAGACCACAATATACCTGATATTTTACATTGGCTACCTATTTCCTATAATACACAATATCCTTTATAATTTACATTAGGGTGGTACCTATTTCCTATATACAAAATACCTTATATTTTACATTAGGGGCTACCTTATTTCCGATAATACACAATATACTTATATTATTTACATTAGGGCGACCTTATTTCCTATATACACCAAATGTGCCTTATATTTACATAGGGCTACCTTATTCTATAATACACAATATCCTTAATTGTAAATTAGGGGTACCTTAATTTCCTATTAAGACACAATATCTTATATTTTACATTAGGGGTACCTTATTCTATATTACACAATCTCCTTATAAATTTTTAATTAGGGGTACCTGATTTCCTATAATACAAAATATCCTTATATTTACATGAGGGGGACCTATTTCCTATAATACCACCAAATATCCTTATATTTTACATTAGGGCCCTTATCCTATAATTACACAAAATCATTATATTTTACATAGGGGTACCTTATTTCCTATAATACAACAATATCCTTATATTTTTACATTAGGGGTACCTTATTTTCTATAATACACAATATCCTTATATTTTACATTAGGGGTACCTTATTTCCTATAATTACACAATATCCTTATTTACATTTAGGGGTACCTTATTTTCTATAATACACAATATCCTTATATTTTACATTAGGGCTACCTTATTTCCTATAATACACAAATCCTTATATTTTACATTAGGGGTACCTTATTCCTATAATACACAATATCATTATATTTTACAGTAGGGGGGTACCTTATTTCCTATAATACACAATATCCTTATATTTTACATTAGGGGGGTACCTTAGTTCCTATAATGACAAATCCCTTAGATTTTACATTAGGTGGGGTACCGTATTTCTATAATACACAATATCCTTATATTTTACCATTAGGGGCTACCTTAGTTCCTATAATACACAATATCCTTAGAATTTTTACATAGTTGTACCTATTCGATAATACACAATATCCTTGATACCTACTTTTGACTAGGGCTACCGATTTTCCCATTAAACACAATATCCTTATATATTTCGACAATCCTATGAAGGCGCTCCACCTTATGTCCTATAATAAAACAATACTCACCCCTCTCTATATATTCTGTCCTACTATCGGTTCATGGGGCTACAATGAGCCTTACAGGTACATAAATACACAACATCCTATATATTTACCATTAGGCTACCTTATTTCCTATAATACACAATATCCTTATATATTTTACATTAGGGGTACCTTATTTCCTATAATACACAATATCCTTATATATTTTACATTAGGGCTACCTTATTTCCTATAATACCCACAGATCGTAAATTACATTAGCGGCGACATTCTTTCCTATAATACACAATATCCTTATATATTTGACATTTAGGGGGGTAACCTTATTTCCTATATACGCGATATCCTTAGATATTTTACATTAGGGGTACCTTATTTCCGATAATAAGCAATATCTTATATTTACATTAGGGCTACCTTATTGCCTAGAATAGCAATTATCCATTTATTAGTTTCACATTAGGGCACCTTATTTCCTATAAATACACAATATCCTTATTATTTTAATTAGGGCTACCTGATGTCCTATAATGCACAATATCCTTATATATTTTACAGTAGGGCGACCTGATTCTATAATACACAATATCCTTATATTTTACATTAGGGGTACCTTATTTCCTATAATACACAATATCCTTATATTTTACATTAGGGGTACCTTATTTCCTATAATACGCAATATCCTTATATTTTACATTAGGGGTACCTTATTCCTATATACACCAATCGGATATATTTTCACATTAGGGGTAACCTTATTTCCTATAATAGCAAAGCCTTATATTTTACATTAGGGGTACCTTTTCCTATAATTACGCAATATCCTTATATTTTACATGAGGGTACCTTATTTCTATAATACGCCAATATCCTTATAGTTTACATAGGGCTACCTTATTTCAAGATAACAATATCCTGATATATTTACATTAGGGCTTACCTGATTTCCTATTAATGCCAATATCCTTTATATATTTCATTAGGGTACCTTATTTCCTATATACACAATCTCCTTATATTTTACATTAGGGGTACCTATGTACTATACTACACAATATCCTTATATTTACATTAGGGGTACCTTATTTCCTATAATACCGCAATATCTTATATTTACATGAGGGGTACATATTTTCCTATAATACGCAATATCCTTATATATTTACATTAGGGTGTACTTATTTCCTTATAATGCAACAATATCCTTATATATTTTACATAGGCGGCCTATTTACCTTATTCCTGAATACAAATCCTTATATATTTTACATTAGGGCTACCTTATTTCCTATAATACACAATATCCTTATATATTTTACATTAGAGCTACCTTATTTCCTATAATACACAATATCCTTATAATCTGGACATTACTATGAAGCAGTATGGCAAGTATAATTAAACCCTGTTTGGTCTCCCCCAACATGGAACCAGATTTCCTCCATGATTCCAGTGGTTTCTTCCTGGTTATTGGAAGCAATACTACCGTATATACACTATATAATTCACTGTATTAACCAAAGCTTGGTATAGTGGAAAGGCCTAGGATCAAGGGTCACACTTCTCTGTTCTGGTTTGGGACCACAAGACCTGAGTTGTATTGAAATGTCTCTTTGTTCGATTGTGAAAGTTGGTCTAATAGTGTGTGTTCCCTGCACCAACCCTGGTCTGTGATTCCTTTCCAGAGCTCAACTGCACCTACTTCAAACATTTCACGTCTGGAGAAAACGCAGAGATCTTCGAGGTGACCACACAGAAAGGTACAAAGTGTCTTTCACTATTGTGGTAACAGTGATACGCCTTGTTTCCAACAGAGACTGATGGACCCCCCATCCCTTGCCTGTATTACAGAGGTCAAGATAGTCCAAGTCATGTCCCTTATCCCATGATGTTCTATTAGTTGATCTCCTGGTCTCAAAACTAGGTTCCTCACGTCTCTCCATTATCCTTCTCACATCTCTGGTCCTATTCATTCTACTCTCTGTTCCACCCATGCACTCATCCTGTTGTAGAACCGTGAGAGGAACGTTTGATGTTGGATATATAACAGGTGGATCCCGTGTTTATTAGCCAATAGCACATGTTGCGTGCATTGGAATTTCTAGACATGTTGCCATATATGGAACAGGCACGGCTGACGTAACGAGATAGAAATGGGTCGTGATCTGTCAGAATGGAGAGAGATTCTTTACACTATTTAAGACATGACGATGGTCTCCCACCACCGGTCTCAATGTATATGGCAGAATGGGAGATAGTTCTCCAGGTTGGGAGAACTTTATGTGATTGACTCTGTAAACTGACATCTTCTGTCCCTTCTCTCTAGAGTTCAGCATCTCAGCAGCTGCCATTGCGGTGATTGGAGTTGGCTTCATGACTATGGGAGCCATTGTACCCTATTGTCTTTAAGGAGAAGATGGACTATCTGCTCAAACCAGCCGCCTCTTCTTTATATTCGTGGTCAGTGAATATTGGTGTTTGCAGCTCTTAACTGTATTATATTCAGAGCAGTGGGATGGGCTAGACCATCGGGGGAGGGACAGAGAGTCTTTAACTCAAGCAGTGGGATGGGCTAGACCACCAGGGGGAGGGACAGAGAGTCTTTTAACTCAAGCAGTGGGGATGAGGCTAGCCGTCCGGGGGAGGACAGAGGTCTTTAACTTCAAGCAGTGGGATGGGCTAGACGTAGGGAGGGACAGAGTCTTTAACTCAAGCGTGGGATGGGCTAGACCGTCAGGGGGAGGACAGAGAGTCTTTAACTCAGCAATGAGGGGCTAGACGTCAGGGGGAGGGGACAGAGCAGAGAGGCTTTAACTCAAGCAGTGGTGGAACTAGACATTCAGGCGGGAGGGACAGAGGTCTTAATCAAGCAGTGGGGTGAGCTAGAACATCAGGGGAGGGGCACAGATCCTTTAACTCAAGCAGTGGGATGGGCTAGACCGTCAGGGGGAGGGACAGAGTCTTTAACTCAAGCAGTGGGATGGGCTAGACCATCAGGGGAGGGACAGAGAGTCTTAACTCAAGCAGTTGGGATGGGCTAGACCATCAGGGGGAGGGACACAGATCCTTTAACCAAGCCGTGGGATGGCTAGATCATCAGGGGAGGGAACTATCTTTAACTCAAGCAATGGGAGGGCTTAGACCATCAGGGGGAGGGGGAGGGAAGGGAGTCTTTCCTTTTAAAACTCGAGCAGTGGATGGGCTTAGCCCATCAGGGGAAGGACAGGGGTCTTAACTCAGAAGAGTGGATGGGCAGACATCAAGGGGGGGGGGGGGAGGGACAGAGAGGTCTTTAACTCAAAGCAGTGGGATGGGTTCCTATGACTCCATCACGTGGGTAGGACAGAGCGTTGTTAACTCATAGCACGTTAACGCTCGGGATGGCTTAGACCATTCAGTGGGGAGGGAAAGAGAACTGTCTTTTAACTTCTAAGCCAGTCGGGAGGGATAGACCTTCTCAGGGGGCAGGGAAGAGATGCATATTCTAACATCCAAGCAGTTCGGTGTCGTGTGTGTATTAGACCAATCTAGCGGGAGGTACAAACAGATCCCTCGAACTCTCAAGACACAGTGGGATGGGCTAGGGACAGCAGGGGCCCCCGCCCTGGGATACACTCAGCACTACCTGTCACCTCAAGCCCTTTACGGGTCCGATGCGTGCTTAGTTACCATTTTTTTTTCCTAGGGGAGGTACACACGATCGCTTAACTCAAGCACACGTGCATTTTTTCGGCGCATCGGACTACTGGACTCGTCAGCCCTGCGGTCGGCGTCATTCAAGAGCTTTAACTCAGCAGGGGATGGGCTGACCACAGGGGAGGGACAGAGAGTCTTCTAACTCAAATCGAGTTTTTTCTCTCAGTGGGATGCGGTTAGACCATCAGGGGAGGGACACCACAGACTTTTCATCTACCCTTTTAACCTCCCATCTTATTTTTGCCAGGCGGTGACCTGCGGCTGAGCCTGCAGCAGGGGAGGGACCACAATCCCTTTAACTCAAGCCATGGGATGCGGCTAGAACATCAGGGGGGAGGGGAGGAGGGAGTCTTTTAACTCAAGCAGTGGGATGGGCTAGACATCAGGGGGAGGGACAGAGAAGGTCTTTAAACTCAGAGGCAGTTGGATGGGCTCTAGACCCATCGGGGGAGGGACAGAGGTCTAACTCAGACAGGCAGTGGGATGGGCTGGACCATCAAGGGGAGGGAACAGAGAGTCTTAATCAAGCGTGGGATGGGCTAGACCATAAGGGGGAGGGACAGAGAGTCTTTAACTAAGCAGTGGGATGGGCTAGACCATGGGGGAGGGAAGAGTATTAACTCAAGCAGTGGGATGGCTTATAGACCATCAGGGGAGGGACGGTCTTTAATCAAAGCAGTGGGATGGGCTAGACATCAGGGGGAGGGAAGAGCGTCTTTAAACTCAGCAGTGGGATGGCTAGGACCTTATTCAGTTTTTTGGCGGTTTAGGGACATGTAGAGCCATTTTTTTAACCCAGCAGTGGCAACAGCACTAGGCCTCAGGGGGAGGACAGAGAGTCTTTAATGTCAAGAGTGGGATGCTTCTTTTTACTTTCTAGATTTTATCTATCCAGGGCGGCCATGTGTGTATGAATGCGAGGTCCCCATTGTTTCCTAAACGAAGTGGGAGGGGCTAGACCATCAGGGAGGTAATATCACGCACTCTCTGACCATACCCCTAATAGCACTTAGTCCGCGCGAGGGCTAGTATACACCACGCCGGGTTTTGATGTGTTTGTTTTACACACCCCCCGAATCTTTAACTCAAGCAGTGGGGATGGGCTAGACCATCAGGGGAGGGACAGAGAGTCTTTAACTCAAGCAGTGGGATGGGCTAGACCATCAGGGGAGGGACACAGATCCTTTAACTCAAGTCAGTGGGATGGGCTAGATCATCAGGGGAGGGACACATATCCTTTAAACTTCAAGCCATGGGATGGGCTAGGACCTCCAGGGGGAGGCAGGGAGTCGTAACTCAAGCAGTGGATGGGCTATAGTAGCCATCAGGGTCTTGAGGGGACAATGAGTCTTTGAAACTCATGAGCAGTTGGTATGGGATTAGACCATCAGGGGGAGGGACAGAGAGTCTTAATCCTGAATGCAGTTGGGATGGGCTAGACATCAGGGGGGGGGGGACAGAGAATCTTTTAACCTCAGAGCATTGGGATGGGCCTAGACCCTCAGGGGGAGGGACAAAGAGTCTTTAAACTCAGAGCGTTGGAGAGGCTAGAACCATCAGGGGGAGGGACAGAGAGTCTTAACTCAGAGCAGTGGGTGATGGCTAGACCATCAGGGGAGAGGGACACAGATCCTTTAACTCAAAGCCCAGGGATGGGCTCGGACCATCAGGGGGAGGGGAGGAGTCTTTAAACTCAAGCAGGGATGGCTAGCCCATCAGGGGGGGGGACCCAAGAGCAGTATTTAACTCGAGCAGTGGGATGGGCCTATGACCATTCAGGGGGGGAGGAGGGACAGGGAGTCTTAAACTCAAAGCAGTGGGATGGGCTAGACCATAAGGGGAGGGACAAAGATCCTTTAACTCAAGCAGTTATAAGAAACACAATTTACATACCACATACAGACAGTTACAGCCCATCCCAATACAAAACACAAACTACCACATTGACAGACCTTATAAATATCATCAAATACATTACACATTCAGACCTTATAAAGAACACATACATACCAACATACAGACCATATACAGCACGTATGCAAAGCCTATATACAGATTCTGTTTACAGATCATATAACAGCCCATCTACATATCGGATGGCAGGACAGTATATAGACCATATCAGACCATATAGTAGGATGATATTACAGCCATATACAGAATGTATACAAGACCATATACAATCAGAACCGTTTATACAGGTATACAGACCAGTATCAGACCATATACAGACCATCAGCCGTATACAGAACATATACTGACCGCTTATTAAGACATATACAGACCATCAGACCATATACAGACCGTATACAGACCATATACTGACCGTATACAGACCATCAGAACATATACTGACTGTATACAGACCATCAGAACATATACAGACCATCAGGCCATATACAGACCATCACACCGTATACAGACCATATACAGGTAAGTTTCTTTCACTGCATTGACATTACACAGAATTTCCAATAGAAAAATAAAGTAAAATTGTCTCTTGTTGGAAGTTTCTCCTTTCATTTGATTTCTGTTTTGTTCCAGGGCTTTGTATTATCATCTCCGCCGAGGTTATAAGGCAGTCGGTTTACCGGATGATTGACAGTAAGGAAACCACCTGGATCGAGTTCTACTACTCCTGGTCATTCGCTTGCGCTTGCTCGTCCTTTGTCCTGCTGTTTATCTGCGGCATCGCATTAGTTCTCATCTCTTTGCCCCGAATGCCCAGGAACCCCTGGGAGACCTGTATGGACGCAGAGCCGGACATGTGAGGATCCCCAAGGATTCCAGGACTGGAGATGAAATCAGAAGAAAGTATGGCTGGGAGACAAAGTCTACAGCTCGTTCCATACATCAGTGTCTATGTCTATTTCCTTCCTATTTAACCTGAACATTATCCCTTCTAAGCATCCAACATCCCATTGGCCAGAGATGTCCGACCGCCAGATTAAACATCTCAGTATGGAGGAGCCCGACTCCCTGGTCCACCCCAGGATTTCAGCAGACCCAATACAAACGCTTATTTCACCCTCTTTAAATAGCAGATCCAGTCCAAAGCCCATATTGTTGGTGCACACGTGGGTTCTTACTGTTATCCAGTTATTAAATGGACGGGATCGGGGGGTTTCTCAGCTTCTGAAACCGTTTGGTCATTTTATTATTTAATTATGGAAACTGTATCGTAGTGTAGGTGTGGATGGAATGTTACGGAGAACCCAATTCTGTGTCAGGACGGAAGGGGAAGTGGGGGCTTTAAAGGGTTTTAAGTGTGGATTGTTGTGTGTGATGACACTGAAGAAAAGTCTTTAACAATGAAAGGGTCAATAAACCCGCCGTTTAAATAGCGCGAATCTCTCCTTTCTGTCTCAACAACGTTCTAGGTCACTGAGTAAACTCCTTTCTAACCCTGCGTGGATCCTCCCCTTTAATGTGAAGTATCGGAAAATACCCATCGTTATCGGAAAACACCGATCGTTATCGGAAAACACCGATCGTTATCGGAAAAATACCCATCGTTATCGGAAAAATACCCATCGTTATCGGAAAATACCCATCGTTATCGGAAAAAAATACCCATCGTATCGAAATACTGATTATCTTGGAAAATTACCATGGTGATCGGAAAATTCTCATCGTTATTTTACAATAACGATCGCCATTTTACGATAACGATCATTATTTTATGATGACGATCAGTGTTTTACGATAACGATCATTATTCAACAATAACGATCGCTATTTTACGATAACAATCATTATTTTACGATTTAACGATTGCTATTTTAGGATAACGAACGGTATTTTATGATAACGATCGCTATTTTACAATAACGATCATTATTTTTTCGATAACGATATCAATGTTTTATAAATAGGGCCCCGTGTCCTCAGATTGTACAATATCACTATCAATTAAGGCCTGGCAAAGTGTCTTACACCATTACCAATGGAGGATCAGGCGACACAAACCTTTTGTGTGATTTCAAGGGAAGTGGGAACTACATATGCTTGTTCATGTTCCGTTTACTGTTTTGGACCATACAAGGGGCTGCATCTAAGGCTGGGGTATACACGTACAAAGGTCCGTCTTTTGGTCAGGCAAATCCGATCAGAATGTTCCACGCCAAACGAATCCGGACGAAAAAACCCCCAACAAAACGATGTGGTCACCCACACTAACCAATATTTCGTACGACCCTGCCGAACCGAAACAGTGCCGTGAATCGGGTTGTGTTAACGCCTTACCATGAAGTTGCCGGGAATCGGGGTGTACCGAGGCCTTACCATGAAAGTGCCATGAATCGGTGTGTACCCAGCCTTACATGAAGTGACGTGGTGAAATCGGTGTGTACCAAGCCTTACCCTGAAAGTGCCGTGAATCGGGGTACCGAGCCTTACCATGAAGTGCCGTGAATCGGTGTGTGTTACCCAGCCTTCCCATGAAAGTTGCCGTAATCGGTTGATGTACCCAGCCTACATGAAAGTGCCGGTGAATGAATCGGTGTGTACCCAGGCCTTACCATGAAAGTGCCGTGAAATCGGTGTGGACCAGGCCTTACCATGAAAGAGTTGTGTGAATGAAGCGGTTGTGTACCAAAGCCTACCAGAAGCGGTCGTTGAATCGGTTTTTTTGTGTACCCAGCCTTACCATGAAAGTTTGGACGTGAATCGGGTGATGGGTGTACCCAGCCTTTACCATGAAAGTGCCGTGAATCGGAGACAGTTGTACGAGCCTTACCATGGAAGTGCGTGAATCGGAGAGAGTGTACCAGCATTACCATGGAAAGTGCCGTGAATTCGGGTTGGGTGTACCCAGCCTTACCATGGAAAGGCCCGTTGAATCGGTGTGTACCACCAGCCTTAACCATGAAAGGCCGTGAATCGGTGTGTACCCAACTACCATGAAGTGACACATTTTCAACCACACACAAAATATTGTTTTAAAAGCATTAGTGTATTTTATTCCATCACTTTGCAAAAGGACAGGGGAACGTAATAAAAGTTCTTATTATTAAAAACTGCGCTAATTTGCCCCAACCAATCCAAATGTTATTTACCATTTGAAGAGTGTGTCACATCTGATTTTGGTGGGGTTTAAAATAGGAACCATTTTAATAAGAAACTTTTATTACACTTCATATCAGGGGGCAGGGCTAAGTACCGATTTATTTAAGGGGACACTAAACAGCCCAAGTTATCTATAATTGACAGGGAGGGAAGATGGACACTAGAACGCCAAGGATTAACCAGATTAAGGTGGCTTTACATATGAACGATAATGGGCACGCCGGGGAAAACAAAGGGATTTACTGTTATCAGTTATGGGAGCTGTTTTCCAACCAATGGAATGTTGGAATATTTCTCTCCGTCGCTATTGGCTCCCTTTACTTGATAAAAGTATCATATTCATGAGGGTAGTGGTCGCACGGCCAACCAATCTCCATACCGTGTATGGGGATTGGTCGGGTCCGTGTGTGAGGTTTCCGACAGATACCAATGTGATCTGGCAGGAAAAAAGAATAGCTGAGGGTCGCACTCCAAATCATTAAGCAAATATTTATTATAAACCACACATATTCACGTCACAACGTTTCGGGGGGATTACCCCATTTCAGGTGCATCAATGTGTCATGTGGTCTCCCTTTAAATCAATTGTGGCAGGTTAAAAATGGGAGGGACTTGTTTAACTTGTTATGGAACCAATAGCCTACCACATTCCTCTATTAAATATACAGACCAGATTCAGCACATTGATTTCAGTTTTGGGTAGACCCCTAAATAAAGTTGTTATAGTAACCCCACAGGGGGCAAGTTATTTAGCAGCGCTATTTATGTATCCGTCCACGGGGGCACAACCAACGATAGTAACTGCCTTATGGGCCACCAGAGCAGAGTATAGCCCCCCTAAAGGGCAAGTGGAAAAAAAAACTAGGACAAACCTATTTAGAACACATGCCACTGAATGGGATTTAAAAAACAATGAATGTTGTTTAAAATCAATACAATTATGTCCTATCAGATCCCATAATCTTGCAAACCAAGCCAAAAGGGTACTTACGTTATCTTCCTGGGGCCTAATAGGTGCTAGTAGCAGCCATTAGGGCCAATGTCTCAGCCTGGGCTTGGTGGTCACCTGTCTCTTGGCCGAGCAGGCAAAGCCCCAGAGTCTGAAATGGAACCTCTTCCTGTTCTTTCAGGGGTGGTGACCCGGGTGCTTCCTGTGTCCTAGGCCCATATGTGCAATGTGGATGAAAGGTTTCATTGCAGTCAATTAATTGTAAGGTCCAGCTAGAGTTTGCAGACAGACCAGGGAGGTAATGTCCATTTAGCTTATATTGGATTCCTAGTTAAACCATCTATAAATATCTCTAATTTAAGTAATAATATTTGCTGAGTCATAAATACAGGTCACTTACTTTCGCTTTAATGGAGTTGACATTGATGGGGAGGACAGTAAACCACAAGAACCTGCTAAGAACACTCTCCGCCCAATTCCAATATCCAGATTGAAAAATGAATCACGAATGGCTGATTCCAGACATAACTAGAGGAATCACACAGAATATTGGTTTTTTCAGCAGTTTCCAAAAGGGAACCACTCAGCACATAGCTGTCGTTATTCCCCCAACCATGACCCTCTGCTTCTTGGCAGATTCCTGCTGAAGCTGCCCAGCACACCCAAAGGCAACTGCTGTATAATGTGACAAGAAAGACCTGTATTAAAGGAGAGCTACGGAATGCGAGCTATGGTTTAGTTAAAGCTGGGAAACAGTCGGACCAGTCGGGGGAGACCGCGGTGAATCGGCTCATGGGGAGTTTCCTCCCTCGTTCCTGGCTCCGTTACATGAATTGGAAGAACGGGCAGTAAGTACCCAAAGTTGAGGGATAACGTAAGTATTGGTTCATTATCTGAGAGAACTAGTCTCCTGGAAAGTAGCAATGAAAAGGAAGATGAAAGTCTAATAAAATGAAGTTTTGGTGATAACTTATATAATTAAAGTTATCTTCCACTCCCAATACTTTATGATAAGGAGAGAATCCCCCTAAACTACAAATTGCTAGGTTTAAAAACCCAAAACCAGCCCCTAACCAAAGTATGTACCAGGCTGCCTTCCCAGACCATTTGCTAGCTTCCGTGCACAACACAGCAGAAGGGGGTGGGTCTGTGATTAGTGATCCAACTGGCGGATCGCAGCATTTGCACACAAACACCACAAACAATTGGGCCCACAATGTGCGCTTTTGTTTAACACCCAATCGGAGCAGGTGGTTTAAAACGGGCCGGTGGGCTTAGCCCATAGCCATCTAATTCCAGGAATCAGCAATCATACAAGCTAAGGAAGGCCCACCAAATATGCAACACTGGGCGATCGGATTGGCCCACACACATTGTACCAACTATACAAAATCCCCACATTCTCCCCACCCGTTCCCACCTCCCAAACACACCCATGAAAAACTCTATATGTCCACCGAATTAAAACCAAATGGACAGTTTGCTTGTATGTCACATTTTAATGTAAACATCAAATAATGTACCCAAAATTGTACTTTTTTTTATTTGTTTTGGTGTTTTTTAAAACAGGGAAAAAAAAAAAAAAAAAATTAAAAGAAAAACCAAACAAAATTTCTTTAAAAATAACCAAAAAAAAAAAAAAAAATTGGAATCAGAACCAAGGTGCTTGGGTTTGAAAGACGTTAGAAGCAGATTACCAAACATTTACACATGCATAGTGAAAAGAAAACGGATCTCAAACTAAATACACAGATGGTTCCTTTCGGATTACCCGACCTACCTTAGAACTGAATTCGACGCCTCGGGATAAATGAATAAGAACTGCGAGCTATTTAGAACGCTGGTCTAAAAAAATAAAAAAGCAGAAACTGATTTTTTTTTTTTTCATTTTTTAAAAGTATATGGTTTGTATTTTTTTAATATATATATTTATATATAGATTTTTTTTTCCCATAAAATTTTATTTTTTTTTAATTTTTTTTTTTTTTTTTTTTTTTTTGCACATTTTAAAAGGAGGGAGTGTTTGCGTCTTTAAAGCAGAAGCCGGTGCTTTCGTATTGCGGTTTTGTTAAAACTCCTGGTTTCTTTGTAACGATTTATAGAATTGCTTTGACTTGGGGACCGTAACCTGGAATGGTCTTCCTCCAGCGAGATTTGAATGGGTTTGTCGTTAAAAGGGAAACATTTCTACACTTTACTATTAAAATATGACAAATTAAACAAAAAAAAAAAAAAAAAAAAAAAGGTACAAATTTCACACAGCTAATTCCACAGTACTTTTTGGTGGCGATTTTTCCTTATTTTATGTACAATATGTGTGATTAGGAAATGAACGGGGGAGGGGCATTGATTTGCTCCGTGGGTGCATGTTCATTTCAAATAACATTGCAAAAACGTTTTGTTGGCAATGGTCGGTCATCGCGAAGAACAAATAAAATCAGAAATATTGAAAGATGCGGACTAGATAGTTTTAAAAAACATTTGGGAAATCTATTTAAAGCAGGAATTATTCATTTTACACTAAATGGCTATTCCGGTACAGAAATCCACCCATGATGGTCATCGATTAATTTTTAAGTTTAATAGAATCATTGATTTTCCGATTTCCTTTTTTTTTTTTTTTTTTAATGTTTAAAATATGTTTATTGCCGTCTCCCAATCGATAGAGAAGGTGGACGATGGGTAACAGTAGAGACGATTCCTACATACCAAAGCAAAAATCTAGGAACAGGGGAAATGTTCGGCAACATATTTTTTCTTCATTCAATCCTTGTTTAAGCGCAAAGCTATTAACTGTCCGTGCTAATGTTTGTGTCTCCTAAATGCAATCCCGGTTTGCATGTATGTATGGCAGGTTGTATGTGTGTGTTTTAACCAATCCAGGAAAATAAAGAATTAATAGTCTGACCCTATAGTAAAACCTGGACCCATTTATTATTGCAGCAAAAAATGCAAAAGAATACAGGCAGGAATTTGTCGGGTTTGGCTCTACCTTCTCCTAAGGGAATGTCCAATGGAAAAAAGGACTATAAATGTAGAAGACAAACTCCCCCTAGACCTAGGCTTCATCTCTGCTGTTCGTTACCTGACAAGGTCCCTCACTGCTCTCCTCTGCTCGTGACTGACAGCCGCTGTCAGTAAAGGCGCGACCCCTGTTGCAAGCCAATGGCCTGGACAGCCGGGGCCCACAGGAGTACGAGCCGTATGTCAACACAAGCTCTCGTCCTGTTTTGCTTCAAACAATGATAGGGGCGGCTGGGGCGGCCACCTAGGGACGGGTCAGGTAAGTCCCTAGGTTTGGAGGGGGGTCATGTACATTTATAGCTGAAAGTTTGTTTTTGCACTGGGAATGGTCCTTTAACTTTGACATTTTTGCTTTTCTCCTTTAAGCGAACGAACCAGTACAGAGCCTCTGAACCCGCGCTTCATAGATGCTATAAGTTCCACATGCCCACACCCAACGCA
This sequence comes from Hymenochirus boettgeri, assembly GCA_019447015.1. Lineage (NCBI taxonomy): Eukaryota > Metazoa > Chordata > Amphibia > Anura > Pipidae > Hymenochirus > Hymenochirus boettgeri. The sequence continues at coordinate 38,885 of JAACNH010002413.1, forward strand.
AAAAACAACTTAATGGGAAATTATATTTAAGAACAGGGAATTCAGTGTCGTTGTGTCCAGGGTTTGCCTGCGTTTAAATTCCACTACACCAGGGGTAGGTGTTTGTGTATTCATCAGAAGGGTGCGATGAGTGGCAGTTTTAATAAGTTGAAAACTTAACCCTTAATGATGCACGTTGTGTTGACATCTATTCCACATATATCATACATGCTGTTCTCTGACCTTAGGAATATCGATGTGTGCACTATCACACGCTATTTACTATTAACATTCTTTTAGTTTCACACACATACAAGAGAAAAGGAAAAATTGCTGTGAAGTGTTCGAGTGAAATTTACAAGACAAATTCTTTCTACAAAAGGAAGGGGGATTCGCTTATAAAAACATGTTCCGGGGTGGGGGAGACCGTTTATTTAAAATAGGGTAAAAGCCGTTTATTACCTGGATGAAAATCTAAGCTTAGTTCCTGAAACCAAAGACAGAGGGTCGCTATTTTTTTTTTGCATGACAGGGGGAGGTTTGGGTTTGGGAGGGGGCTCGCAGCGCGGGCTGGCGTAAGACATGTGGCTTGTTGCTTGCCGACCATTTTGACTGATTGAGGCTGCTCCATGCCTCTACAAATCTGTTGTTCGGCATTAACGGGTGGGAACTGGCCGAAGATGATGCAGGGACGTTGTAGTTAAAAAGGAATGGGCAGCGAATGTTCTCTTCCTTGAGAGCTCCTCTGGGGGCTTCGCCATTTCGAAGGTGCAACTGCGAGGAGAGAAAAAAGGATAATTACGGCCAATTACACGATCCCTTCGTTTGTTACATCATCCCTTTATACGTGTAATACTGATTGGGTGTGATCATACTGCAAACCAATGGAATTTAAATGAACCTTTTATGTTGGCCTTGCCGGAAGGTAACCCTATGTGGTCTAATCCCGATGTTGTGTAATTTTTTCAGACTTTCATGGGCTGAACCATCGGGCGACATGGCTGACCGTTGAAAGCGTTTAATGGGCAGAAATATTGGCTTGGGGTCTCCTACCCTGAAACCCAACACATCAATTGTCATATTTCACATAGGAGGCATTCAAGTTCACTGTGACAATTACATGGATGTACTATGGTATGCATTCAATTTCATCACAAACCTCGGTCATGGTAACAACAAATATCGGCTCACGAAGTCCTTTACCGCTAAAAAAAGTGTGATGTCATTTCCGCCGCCCTCCAGATGTTTTGAAAAACAACTCCAGCATGTCTTCATTAGCCAAATACAAACCAAAGGCATGCTGGGAGATTTGGTAGTTTTCCTAGGATCGGTTATCACCTATCTGATCTAAAGAAAGGAAAACATGGAAATCTATTTAAAGAGGAAGAATCGTGACACCTCCATAAATGTCTCCGGGTTTAAATGTGGGGGCGTCCGATCTTTGGCCCCTATCCAACATGGCTGCGTGCAAGCGCTGTGCAAATTGCAGCAGCCATGGTTTGCCGTTTATTGGACAGGGTCCC